>JAPDEH010000083.1:0-117119 GCA_027569075.1 Aspergillus asperescens | reverse complement strand
ATTGGGTTTTGGGTTTTAAGTTAAAACCCAAGACCCAGCGTTGGGTCGGAGAGCTGGACCCAAAACCCATTCCGGGTTGGGTTGGGTTGGGTTGGGTCCGGGTTTTATTGGGTTGTGACGAAGCCTACTCACACTTTTTTCTGTGTTTCTCTTCTTTCTTAATACAGCATCACCGCGTTTCCTGCGTGTAAGCTATAATTTATACTTATAATTTATATTTTTCCTCATCTAGTTCCAGGGAGCTCTGCAGTCCCACTGGGTTCAGGTTATAGGGCTTATCAGGTTCCTTATCTTTATAGGTCTCCGTGGCCACTAAGGGTTATTCTTAGGGTTCCTGGTATTCTGCAGTTATGTTGGCCATACCTTCACTAGGTGCATCTATAGAATCCTTGATCAGTTCAGTATTTACAGGAGTTAGGGTGGTTATCACACTCTGTTTGTTTCTGTGTTGTCTTAACTGCAGGATACACCCCTAAATAGACTCCCACGGTGACTCATTGTTTATGCCACTCATTGTCAGGCTTCAAGAGGGTAAGTGATTAGAACTGTAAACCGCACTATACAATAGCTGCGGAGGATAGATGTATATAAAGCAGAGTCAGAGGGTCCAACAATGTGTCTTTATTATATATGAACTAATTACTGGTCTTCCTGCGGGAAGGCCAGCAGCGCGCGAAGATGACTTCGCGCATCACATGCGTAGTCGCAGGCGCAGTTGCGGCCTGAGGCTTATAACTGCACCGCGGTGTGAACACCGCACCTACAGTACTGCGGTGATGTCTATACACGGCGTCTAACAATTTAGGTCTTCCCCTGGATCCATGATGAATAATTTTGCAAGACATGCCTTGTGCTTGTCACTGAATCCAATCTCTAGAGTATGGTTAGCTAATCAATTTTCAAGCAAGAGATGTCATACCTCAATCCAAGGGCCCGGTGTTTGCCAGGTTTCTGTGTGCATCTGCCATAAATAATTAGATACCTGATATCATGAAATTCTTGCAACACATTACTAATGTTCTTGAGTTGCAGGCATCCAATACTCCAAGAACGCTTTTGCCACAGACGCTCCGGTCGCGGCTGCGTATGCCTGCCATACCTTGCTCTTGTGACTGTCGGCATAGTCACACACCCCCTTAATAATAATACACGGAACATTGTCCCATACCCCTGCTCCCTCCATCTCAAACCCAAGGACTTTCTCTTTATGGACAATTTCATCCTGATGCTGTCCAGACTTCATAACCGTGTCCGCAGAAGTGATGGGTCCAATATATATAGAGGTAGGCACTGCTTCCGAGGCCTCCCGACATTGAACCTGTTGGCCTTTATCACAACCAAGGTCATCACAGTCCTTCTCCAACACCTCCTCACAAATCTGATCCACTGAGTCACCTCCAAACCAGGAACACGTTGGAAGTGAAACATGATCAGAATGCTGATACAAATAGAAGGCTTTAAAAAGGATATCATTAAGCCTTGGATGACGCCACTTGCTTCCAGGTTATTAAAGGATGTGAAGATACTGTAGCGCCCGATTCTGAAGTTCACTGCGGGAATTCTCTGCGCGAAGGCTATTGAGAAGGGTCCAGGCCTCTCGACTGAGTCTTCCTAGCGTGTCCTTGGGACCAGTCTTCCGCTGAAACCCACCCGGGTATTATCGGCCAAAGTCATATTCGATCACCGAGTCACTGATAATCACATCGCCAAGGAATATCTCCTTGTACCCTGGCGGCGGAGGAGCGCCTCCGCAGATTCCAACAACCAACGCAAGCTCGATTCCTCTGTAGCTGACTCGCAGGCTGGAGGCAACACTTGCTGCATTGCCTTTGCCCATTCCTGGCATGTAGCACAGCACCACATCATGCTTGCCAACCCTTCCATTTATGTACGCATTTGCGTCGCCTTTTTCCTTGCTATAGTGCTTTCCAAACCGATCGTATGTTATATCGAAAAGGGCTTCAACGGCTTCCGCCTCGAGCGGCTTCTCGGTCGCATTTCGCAGCACGGGTTATGGAAATGGTTCGGATAGGAATTTAAGAAGATTTGGCTGTCTCAATTTTCTGATAAGAAGGCCTGGAGATGGAGGGTAAGGAGAGCTGAAATCATGGGGAACCTGAGGCAGTTCTGTTGTCGCAGCCTCACCTCTGCATTCGCCAACCACAGGGCCGCAATAGCCGCCCCGAGGAGGCGCAGCGCGGATGCCGACATCGCATCGTTCCTTTGAATCAGACAGTAGGTATGGTGCTGTAGGCTTTGTCCTTGTTATGAAAGCATGATTGGGTACACAGTAAAGGAGATCTTTGGCCCAACTCGAGTCGGGGCGTGGAGAACGGGTCGTTCCTTCCCGCGAGGATTCACTAAGTGGGTAGAGGTAACGCCCATCTCCCCCCTCTATTTGACGTGTTTGCACGAAAGTTTCCAGAATATTCTGCAGCATGGGGCTAAACCTAGTCAGGCAACTACCAGTCAACTCAGCACGATTGTGTCTACCTCGACGCTATGAGCTTCAAAACCCGGAAACCTTGCTGTGGTGCAGGAGATGGTTGGAAATGGCACCAAATCTCTCGCTCTCAAAGATTCAGCTCATTTGTGACATGACCGCAAGCGGCGTGTCGATTTCAAAAACCGCTGATGCCGCTGAGTGCAGCAAACAGGCGGTTAAATATATTCGCTCGAATCTTCATATCTTTGGCTCTCCAAGAGCCCCGCCAACTAGAGTTGGCCGAACAAGACTAATTACACCAGTCATGCTAGAAGCTCTGTGTGACCATCTTCTCGAAAAGCCTGGTCTGTATTTAGACGAGATGGCGATTTTTCTTTTTGACGAGTTCGGTCTTCCAATAACAAACAGCAGCATCAGCCAGGCGCTTTCCTCCATCGGCTGGTCTAAGAAGACAATTCAGCGAAGAGCCAAAGAACAGAATCCCGATCTACGGGACGAGTATATCCATGATATATCCGAATTTAAATCGCACCAACTGGTCTTCGTCGATAAATCCGGCTGTGATAGACGGATAGGATTTAGACGCACGGCCTGGTCACCTTCGGGTGTTGCACCAGTACAAGTAACGAAATTTCACCGTGATCAGCGCTATCAGATACTCCCTGCGTATTCCCAAGATGGCGTTGTTCTAGCCCAAATCTTCAGTGGCACCATGGATGCCGTTGCTTTTGAAGAATTCATTGAGGATCTTCTCCCGCGTTGTGGGAAGTACCCCGCGAAAAAGTCTGTTCTTGTGATGGATAATGCTTTGTTTTATCACTCCAAGCGAGGAGAATTTCCTTTTGGGCCGCCGCCGCCGTTTCCGGCTGCCCACCCGTTGGGGTTTAGCGGCCGCCGTGACCGCGCCCCGTCCGGTTTAGCGCGTCCCGATCCGGTTTGGCGCGACGCGCCATCCCCGAACAGGAACTGCCGCCGCCCACCGCCCGTCGTTGGACTGCCGCGACTATATAAGCATCGAGTGCGTCGCTCGACGACAACTTCTCGTCCCTTCCTTCGCAACACTGCCCCTTTCCGCCCCCATACCGCGATGAAACGCTAATCTCCGACCGTCGACCAAATTGCCCCATCGCCTTCAGCCCGACCTGAGATCTCTGACCGTCACACGACCCGATGTCTCCACTCCTAGGCGTGATCGCAGTTCTCTGACTCGCTTTCTGGAAGCTGCAAACTCCTTTTCCGGCGCTCAGCGCGCGTTGCGTTTGGGACAAGGATCCTAGGGGCGCAGGGAGGAATGTTGCTGCCTGGAGAGTGGAGAGTGGAGGAGGAGGAGGTTTCATGCATCTATCGGGAAACGATTCGACCAGGCTGTGTTTCCACCATGATTCACGGCCCCTTGACTTGAACGACTTCTCGATGCCTTCGGCTGGACCGCTCTTCCTTGTTTTGGACCTTTTTTTTCGTCTCTGTGAACTTCGACTTCGGTAGCTGGAGGAATGAGCCTTGGGAACCCCCAAGGCCAGTTTCCCTCTGGCCTGCCGTTCCGTGGAATGGCCATCCGGACAGTCAGATTGCAATGGAACTTTTTGATGCGCCTCGCTAAAGGTTGTTATATCGCGGCCAATCAAAAAAAATGCTTCAGAGGGTCTCCAAGCCATCACGACTGTGCCCTGTGTTGCAACGGAAGGGCACACGAGCGGGATTGTTTCCTGCAGATTGTCCCCCCCCCAAGGCACACAAGCTATCTATCTTCAACGCCGATGACGCGTCCAATTCAAACGGGCACTGCCTCTACGGTAGCTACTGGTTGACATCGCACCGTGCAGCCCGACTGTTGGACTCTTGGTTCCGGAGCTGAGAAATCCGTGCGGACCCAATACCCCGAGGTGTTGTTGGAAGAACCGATTGGCGGCGAGACGTCCAGTATTCGTTTGGATGGAGTGGGCGAACTTGGACTGCGTTGGAATCCAAGAGATCATCCACGGATCGGCTGGAAGTTCCACTTGTCGGTCTGCCGTCTCGAGACTTTGAAGGTTGGATACCCAACCGCTCTGCTATAAAGCTGGCCTTGTCCTTACCTGCACCGAAAGCTGTGCGAGCCATTGCCTCTTTAATCGCTCTAATTGCTCTTCTGAATTCATCTTTCCATCCCTCCACGATGACCCAGCCGGTGCCGCGAAGGGCTCTGGTGGATCTGGACAATATCGAGTTCTACCGGCCCCAGCCCTCAAAATCACTGCAGCCGGAGCCGGCTCTTTCTATCCAGCCGATTCTGCCACCCCTCGCCTTCCTCCCAGATGCGGCTGCCCCTATAACCCTCCCTCGCGGCGAAGATTCCGCACTCTTTGACCGTCCTTGCGGGTGGGATTCTTCGTGTGGCCCTGCGCGGTTGAATTCATTTGATGTCGAGTTGGCAAAGTGCACGAAAGCAGCACCACCGGCGACAAGGTCCTATATGGACAACGAACTCATGCAGAGAAAACACGGCAACGAGGCTCTTGATGCTTCCACGTTCTGTACGTCACGACTTTAGGGGTCGGTCTTCCGTATTAAGTCGATTTACTGACGTTCAACCTGCAGCCCTGACTTCATCTCTCTCTAGCCCCCAAAAAACAACACATCTGCCCGGCCCCTTCGGAAGTCCGACATTCCGAGAAAGGACTGATATCCCTACAGAACTTGACACTTATATATGCCCTCCATCTCCGGATTTACAGGAGCGGGATCAGCCCCCAGGTAAGGTCTTTCAATACGCACATCTGCTTTATACAACATTCTGATTGACTTTCACAGACATACAGCCTTGCGTCTCACATGATGAGCCTAGCATGGACAACCGGCGCTGTTCGACTGCCCCGCACCATGACAACCACGACATGAATATTTGCAGGGGCCCATCCGGCTATACAGCACAGAACATTAAAAGCAACAAACCTATCGGAGAGCGAGAAAACGATCAGGTTCTTTTGGGTGATGGCCCACAGCAGCTGAAGCAAAATATCTCAATACCAGCCTTGAGTGAGGGGGAGCCACTAGCTCCTCTCACCCACTACACTCTCACGCACGAGACGCTGAAAGGGGAGCAGGCTGTTGCGCGCTTTTGATGTGGCCAGAGTCCGCTAGGTGACCGTGCGCGAACCTCGTTGCTGAGGATAGCAACCCTGCCTTCAACAGATCTGTCAACTTGATTTGCCGTCGACTCCATTGCCATGATGCAATTACAAAGAGGACATTGTCAAATTTTCAGCGTTTTCACAGATATAGCTGCTATTCGAACTGCTTCCCCCCGAAGCGTCGACTCGTTCAGCCTGCAGAAACATTGATGCCTCTTGGTCTTTGAAACGCGGCATTCCCGCGCTGTGTCTGTTGATTACAAACTCTTGTAGACACTCTAGAGATTTGTCTTTATCTGTTTCCAGATGGAGCTATGCCGCCAGCGCCATCAGTTTCGTTGCATGTGTGATGGGGGCCAGGTACGTATTTCCATCTATTGTGCCTGCACTCGTGGTTTTCTCGGAGCTCCTGGACAGTTCTGCGACCAACATATCGACTCGCATTGTCTGAGTACCGGCAACCGCCGGCGGATCCAAGGCCGCAAATGGCTCCTCATCTGCATTTTCTTGTTGCGCTTCTTGGGCTCGCAATGGAGGCCCTTGAGCTTCTGGTACAAGCTGACTTTCCGGGAGGGGCTGATTTGTTGTTGTTGACTTGATGGATACAGAATTGGTCGGGCCGAAATCGGTGAGAACTAGAATGGGTGTCTCCTGGTGGATAGATCGGCAGAGGTTTCGACTCGGGAATGGAGTTAAATTTGACAGACATGGGAATTCCCCGGATCAAGTAGGAGCTGAGGTATCTCGCACAATTGAGAGCTAGTGCGGTTAGAAGTATCACGGCTGATATATTTCTGAAAAAGCTAGCGTAGAATCCTCCTCACGACTGGCGTGACCCACGGAACCCCAATTCAGTGAAGGAAAATGGGGCATTATTTCTTGATTTCAAGAGCTAACCAGATCCTCACTTTAATCCGAATTTCCAGCTCACGAGTGCGGGATATTACTGTTCTTGCCGCGTAACTTGGAAGGATTCAACAGGGACTCTTGGAGACTGCCTTATGTACCTATCAAAGATATCGTCAACTAGGGAGTTGATTGGTGGTCTTCAAGAGTACTTATGGTTATATATACTGATTTTTAATTGTGCTACGCTCGGCTGGCGATGATACCCTATTGGGCGACGGCAGGGCACGCGCGATATTACAGTCATCCTGGTGGGAGCTAACTAACTAAAGACTGTATTGCTTTTGTTTTTTTAAACTGTAACCAACTATTCCACAAGCAAAGTAGATACCAGGTCATCCGGACAGCGACACAGGTGCACAATAAGATCCACAAGGGTCCGGTGCAGCTTCTGAGCGTAAGAAAACTCAATAACGTTCGGGTTTGCACAGAACTGGACACTGAGGACATCTCCATCGGGTTCGGTGAAAATGATGACTTCCCTCCCCGGCCTGAAATACCCGTTGAGGGTGAAGTGTGTTTTTAGGTCCTCGAGAGGCATTAAATGATGCAACGGGATATTCTGGTGCTGCACAATCGAATTGAGATACGTGCCACGAGGCCAATCGGTCGATTCGTCGACGATGCTCTGGAAGCCGATATCGTCGTGAGCGACGGTCTCCTGGTACTGGGCTTGCGTGTGGCGCAAGAGATCGTATATGCTCATTTCCTCTCGGAGCCGGATACGAACAGGGATGAAGTTCAAGCAGCAGCCGAAGATCCGCTCGATGTTGGGCAGCGCGGAACTTCGCCCATTGACTGTCTGGCCGAAAACAATATCTCGGCAGCCGCGGCCCTTTTCCTGGGCAATCACCAGCGCCCATGCGGCCTTGACCACGCTTGCCATTGTAATCCCCGAGGGCGGCTCGGGGGCGGGCTGGAGATTTGTGTTCTCCCAGATTGTTGTGCCGGGGCTGAGGTCTGTTGTTTCCGGTGCGGAGGGGATAAGTGAACTGATTGTGGAGCCCCGGAGATAGTCCCTCCAGAAGGACAGGGATTTGGTTTTGTCGCGCATCAGGCGATGGTAGACAACTGTGGTAAGAGGTGTCGTCGGTGGGATTGGTCGATTGTGATAGGCGCTCCCAAAGGCACTGAACAGTTCCGCTAGGGACAGTCCATCCCACTGGGTGTGGGACAAGCGGAATATGAGCTCGTGACGGGTGCCACTACGGTCAGATATCAGTATGAACGCGCAAGGTGGCTGTTCATCCAACACAGAAGCAACTCTGCGATCTAGATCTCGTAACTCGCGATGGGCTTCAGCCGGATCCGAATCAGTCACGATGTGATGGAAAGGAACTTCGATATTATCAAGAACCAGCTGCAGAATCTGACCGTGCCAATGAATGAAAATCGTCCGCAGAATTGCAAAGAACAGATACACTGTCTCACAAGCGTGGCGAATACGTTCAACGTCTAGTTTCCCTTCAACAGCAAAGGAGAAATGGTGTAGGGCCACTCGCGTGAGGAAGAAGCCCTGGCCCTCCGAGACGGGCAAGATATCAATTATTGTAGTCTTCGGAGGAAGCATGTTTCGAGCCCTTAACAACATAGGTAGAAGCACCTTGGCGCCTGGCGGGCAGAGGGCAAATGGCGTAGGATCAAAGCCTGAATCAGAAGCATCCTTGCTCCTCGACCTGGCAGCCAGAGCAGACAGCCTCGGATGAGCAAAGATGTCCGCAACGGATATTTCGAGCCCCTGTTGTCGGGCCGCCGCAGCAACCTTCATGGCACTCACCGAGTCGCCACCAACCTGGAAGAAATTATCGTCCGCTCCAATGAGCTTTCCGTCCAGCCCCAGGGCAGTAGACCAAATGGTGTGCAGCAGTTGTTCTTCTGCCGTCGAGGGCAAGCGCTGCTGTCGTTTACTCAAGGGTCGGTATTGGTTCAATTGCTCGGCAGGTATGTCGACCAGGGATTTCAGATACCTGCGGTCGGCTTTTCCGGATGAATTCACCGGTAGATTGGCGAGTGGAAGGAAATACGAGGGCACCATGTAAGCAGGCAGACATTCAAACAGCGCCGCGGAAGCTGAGGCTGCCTCGGCCACAAAGTCCTCGTCTGCAGCTCGAAGTACTTGGCTATCCACCTCTGATGGCGATACGGGGCCCCCAAAGCAGATGAAGGCAAAAAGGGCAGGGCTTCCATTCGGGCCGGTAGGTGCCATGTCCACGACAACGCCCACTGCCAACTTGAAACAAGACTGGACCTGAAATTCCACTTCGCCCAGCTCAATCCTTTGGCCGCGGATTTTGATCTGCGAGTCCTTCCTCCCATGGATGTCTAGCCGTCCATCCGGGAAGTAGCGCGCAAGATCCCCAGTCTTATAGAGCCTGGTCGTCGGGTCGAGATCTGGGCGAATGGCACGAAGCCAAGTTGGAGGCTTTATGAAAGATGACTCGGTGGCCTGTGGATTATTAATATACCCTCTCCCGACGATAGGTCCTTCGATTAATATCTCTCCTAGACTACCGACGGGGACAAGACGCTCAGTATCATCAGGATCCATTAACCAGACGACACAGCCAACAGGACGACCGATATCACTCGGACGTGAGGCAGGCGTTAGAGAGGGCTGGGAAACGCTGAAGACAGTGCACTCTGCTGGGCCATAGCCATCCACCAAGCGAACGTTGGCGGTCCATTGGTTGATATCCTGGTGGCTTAGAGGCTCTCCGCCGCAGACGAGAACTTGGAGATCTGGAACTGCTGGTGGCGAGAGTTGGCGGGCTACAGATGGGGTCAGAAAGGCATGTGTTACCCGCAAACGCTTCATAGTAGCGTCGAGATAATCACGTCTCTCCACCTCGGTCAGAATGCATGTGCAAGCGCCACACATCAACGGGAACAGGATCTCAAGCACACTGGCGTCAAAGGCATAAGAGGCAAATTGCATTACTCGTGCGGCTGGACTCATGCTCCAGACCGAGATCTGATAGTGCACGAGGGCGCAAAAGGAGCGATGCTCAATCACAACTCCTTTTGGCTTTCCAGTTGATCCAGATGTATACACGACAAAAAGCGGAGCCCTCACTGACAGCTCCGGCGTTGGGGGACCGACACTATCCCCCTCCCAACTGTTGCTATGCTCTCCCACAACGATAGCTTTCTCTGCAATTTTCTTGCATCGGGTTTCCTGATCCGGCGAGCAGAGAATGACTGTGCTTTGAAGATCTTGACAGATCGAACGCAGCCGCGAGTCGGGATGAGTTACGTCACAAAGGGCAAAAGCTGCACCGCTCTTAAGAACCGCCAGGAGAGCAACGACGGTCCAGGGACTCTTGTCGAAGCAGAGCGGAACGAGCGCTCCCGGTGCAACTCCCTGTCGTCTTAAATGGCCGCCTAGCTGGTCTGATAATAATCCCAACTCGCGGTATGTAAATGAACCCTTGGACCAGCGCACAGCTGGGGCATCAGGAGTTTCTCGCACATATTGCTGGATGGTTTCGTGGATAGGTGCGTCATCAAAGGCGGGTAATGTCGAGTTCCAGCGACGCAGGAGGCGTTTGTGGTCCCCCGAAACCAGATCAAGCTGAGCCGGATAGAGTTGATCGTTTGTGATGATTTGATGCACTGCTTGCTCAAACGAGGACGCTATAAGCATGGCCAGTTCACTGGAAAGTGATGACAGCCAGTAGCGCAAATGCACGGCGATACGGCTTGGCTCCATGTCAATATTGATTGCAAGTGCATACTCGACGGGGTCGCGGCGGTGAACAAGATTCAGAGAAGTCGACGTCGGCGTATCAGCGGAGGCCATAACCCGCTGTATCGACAACACTGTATTAAAGAGGATGGCATCGCCCTTCTGGTGAGAAATGTCCGCAAGAGGATAGGTCTGATGCTGCAGATACTGAAGGTACTTGGTATGCACTTGCTGCAGACATTCGCCGACAGACAAGTCATCTTTCAAACGGTTGCGAAAGGTTAGGACGTTGATAAGAGGACCAACAACGTCTTGCGCGCCATCAAACGGTAGCTCGCGGCCAGACGCAAGAACGCCAAAACAGACATCGTCGGATCCCACGTAGGATCGAAGTACAAGGGACCATGCTAGACAGAATATGTTCGCGGGGGTCACACTGTGTGCACGGCAATAGGCGTAGATCTCTTCACTGTGTTGTAACTCAACGGACCAGGACAGACTATCGTCCACCTCTCCTGGCTGGTAATCCGTGAGGGATGGGAAGAGACACGGCTGGATGCCTTCTAATTCTTCCTCCCAGAAAACGCGGTCTTCCTCTCCGTTCCGAGACTGCAAGTAGGCTATGAAGTTCGCGTATGGCCGGCCTGAGGAAATATCGAGCCGCCCTTCGTAGGCAAGACAGAGGTCGCGCTGGATCAGGCTGAATGACATGGCATCAACTAGTGCATGGGTCACATCCAGGCGAATGTAAACCCTCTGCTCCTGGTCCACGTGAAGTGTAAACCGACTTGGAAATTCCGGCGTCAAAGGAGAACCCTGCGCCGAGGGGAGACCTTGCCACCCCTTGCTGGGATTGTGCACGACCTCAATCTGCGGGCTCGCATTGTGCGTAACCACTTGGTCGTAAAGCGCGCGCTCTGAGAAGGACCTAACAAAAGAGGTTCGTAGACATGGGTGGCAAGTAATTACCTGATGTATAGCATCCTTTGCTCTCGGTGCAGATGCCGACTCACCGTCCGCAATTTGGATTTCCCACAACATAGTGACATGGTAGTGAGACCGCTCCTTCTCCTGGCTAAGCAGAATTCCACGCTGAATAGGGGCACAGGGGTACAAGTTTTCTATATCTGAGGCCGGAGAAATCCACGACAATGAGGACAGGAGGCGCTGCAACTGGGCATTGTCCGTCTTCAACAAGGGGAAATCCATAGGGGTGTAAATCCGGGAAGCGGAGCAAAAGTCCGTAGCTAGGGTTTTCAGCGTTTTCATCAAGTGCAAAGTCCACCCAGAGATGATGCGGGTCTGACTAGACCCACGAGGATGAGTAAAAATAAACGTAAGTTTGCCGTCCTGGACGAAGCTATTGATATCCACCACCGACCAGCGTCGCACGTCAGCCCCCGTGTCGAAAATATTCAGGGTCTGAAAGGACTGGACTTCGAACAAGGCTTCCGCCTTCTGAAGCTGCTGAGTATAACGCCCTCCGTAGTTGAAGACGATCTCCATGACACCTGCCTGCTGCCGATTGGTGAAGGCGTCCAGTCCGTTCCGGGTCAGACGGCGGCGAGCGTCCTTGACCTGCCCAACGACTGCTGAGAGTTCGGACGCGCTATCAAGTTGCAACAGAACTGGGGCCAGTGTTGTGAACCAGCCTACTGTGCGCGTCAGGTCAGTAGTGGCATCCCATGGCTCCCGACCATGAGCTTCGGAGTAGGTTGTCGGAGGGGGACGTTTCGGAAACGCTTGAATGAAGGCGAACAACAGAGCCGCATGGAGCACTTCTACAGGCTGCGTTCCAAATGTCTTGTTGACATCCCCTAACAGTAGATCGGTTGTCTCGCGCTCAATCTGTACCGTCGTGTCCTCACAGCTGCCAAATGTCATTTGCTCCTGGGAAACACCCCAGAAGTCCTCTATTCCGTCCCAGGGCTGGGAGTCGGGGAGCCTGGCTGCACGGACGTGACCACGAACATACTCATCCAGCAAACGGGACCAGGTCTGAAACGACGTCGACGTGTGGCCAGAAATGGGATCTCCGCGCAGCAGTTCGTCTAGGTCGTTCAGGATTACCGTCCAGGACACCAGGTCTACAACCAGATGATGCGCGACTAGAAGAATGGACTGTCTCTTCTCTGTGTCAATCAGATCTGCTGAAAAGACTGGACCCGCGGTAATGCTGAGGCTGCGTTGACCGTCGGCAAGTATGCGAGCCATGGTACCATGGGTATGGTGTTTGCATCGAAAAGTCCCCCCGATATTGCTCGGAATGTTTTGCTTCCAGTCCGGGCCGGCCGTTCCAGGAACGAACCGTGTCCGGAGCATAGGATGGGCCGTGACGATTGTTTTCATGGCAGACTCGAGCTGGTGGTACGAAACCCGCTGCGTGAGGTGCAGCAGGAGATTGTGGTTGAAACGGTGCCGTACTTGCTGGCCCTGGGCGCGGAAAAACAGCTGTTGAATCGGAGTTAGTTTAAATGGCACGTCCACCACATCATGTGAGCACAGCTGCTGTATAGTCGCCGCTCTTGTTGCAGCCTGGGCCGCGATCTGCTCGATCGTGCGGAAGCGGAAAATGTCATCGACAGTCATGTTGAGGCCAACTCGTCCACCTCGTGCTTCTGCCACGACCAGCATTGCTGTGATTGAGTCGCCTCCCAGCGCAAAAAAGCTCTGGCGGAGACCCACGGCTTCCATGGGGAGTCCAAGGACTTTGGCCCATATACCTTGGAGATCCCGCTCTGTATCCAGAGGAGTGCGGTCCGTGGAACTCTCTTTGACGCTCTCATACTGGCTCAGCTCCTTCCAGGTTCTGCTTGCAATCTCATTTTCCAAGGCGCGTCGATCCAGCTTCCCAGCAGCGGAACAGGGCAACGACGATACGGGAATCATGAGTGTCGGCACCATGTACCCCGGCAGAACCTGTTGCATTTGGACACGAGCAGTCGCTGCACGATTGGCAAAGTCCTTTGTGGGTACGCCACGAAAATCAGTGCTTCCATCAGCATTGGCCTTCCTGTTCACTACAACAAACGCTGCTAGTGTGGGGCGGTCACTCGCATTTCGAGGGCAGGCAACTACCACCGCAACTTCCGTGGCTCCAGGGAAGCACCGGACGAGCTGGTGCTCAATATGGGAGGGGTCAAGCCGCTGACCACGAAGCTTCACCTGGTTGCCGATTCTCCCGAGGTAACGCAGACGGCCGTCTTCAGTGTAGCAGACTAAGTCGCTGGATCGGTAAGCTCGCACGCTGGTCATTCCACGAAGACTCTGCAGCCACCGAGGCTGGACAAACGCGCTATCCGTTTTTACAGCGTCCTTTAAATAACCCAGACCCAGGTTTGGGCCCTCAATTAAGAGTTCCCCGGCCACTCCGACAGGCTTTAGAATTTCGGAGTCTCGCGGGTCGCAAATCCAAGCAACACAGCCAACTGGATGTCCAATATCCCGCACGTCAAGTGCCGGGCTCCCGTCAATATATTGTACTGCGGAAGCCGGCGCACATTCAGCAGGGCCGTACCCATTGAGCAGCCGCACATGGGGCGCCCAGTATGCTATGTCGGAAGGAAGGATCGGTTCTCCCACCAGGACAAGCACCCGCAGCGACGGAACCTGTTCCGCACGGACAACTCGAGCAGAGGACGGGGTGAGTATTGCATGAGAAATGCGATGTTGCCTCATCGCAGCATGCAGATCATTCATTCTTTGATTATCAGATGGCACACATATACACGCTCCAGCAAAGAGCGCAGTAAACGTCTCAGCAAAGCAAGCATCAAAAGCAAACGAGGAGAACTGAAGGATCCTCGAGGATTTTTCCACATGGAGCTTTGGCATCCACCCAAGCATAGAGGCGGCAAATGCGCCGTGGTTAACCAACAGCCCCTTTGGCATCCCCGTGGATCCCGACGTAAATATCATATAACACGGGCTGTCGCTATGCACGCTCACAGGCGGAAGAGAAACCGGACTGGCGGATTTGGAAAAGAATGCCCGCGTATGAGCAACAATAACAGGGCGAAGTCCAATATGCTCGACAGTGCTCGTCATTTGGCTAGAGCAAATGACTAGCGGGGCCTCCACCTCTGTGCAGATAGTGCGCATCCGCTCGATCGAGTATGACGCGTCCAAAGGCACAATAGCAGACCCTATTTTCAACACGGCCAACATCGTAACGGTAACCCAGACGCTTTTCTCAAATAGCATGGGCAGTAGCATACCGGGGCGCGGCACCTGCTGTAGCAGCTCGCCCGCTAGCTGGGTCGCATGCCATTCGAGCTCCTCGAATGTTAGTTCTCCATCGAATGCGGATACGGCGGGGCTGTTCGGTGTTTTCTGGGCGTGGCCCTGGATAATCTCATGCGGCAGCTCCTTGGGTTTTGGAGGAACGCTTTTGTTCCACTCCCACAGCAGGGACATATCCGAGGGGGAGAGTGGGCTGATCGATGATAGCCTTCTCTCCGGCTGGGCTGTGATCTCATTGAGGACGACCTGAAGATGCTCCAGCAACCGCCGTACTCGACCCAGGGCGATCAACCGTGGATCAAAAGCAACCTTGGCTTGCATTTGCCGCTCATCTTCGCTGACATAGCACTCGATGTTGAGCGCGTACGAAGCAAAACCGCCCGAGACGGCGGCACCTTCTTCACAGGCACTAAAGAGCGGGGGAAGGTTCCCCAAGGACGGTTGGACGGTGAACAGACTCTGGAATGAGCACGCCCGATCTGCCTCTGGGCTGAACCTTCGAATGTTCTGCAAACCGGCCTGCTCCCAAGGCAGCATCTCAATGGACTGCCTCTGAATACTAGTGAGGGCATGGAGCACGGTCAATTCGCGGCCGAGATTGATGCGAATGGGAATAGTGGCAATAGTTGGACCAGTTAGTGTCACAATGCCCCTAACTGGGGATGCACGGCCGGTCACAATAGTCCCAAAGACCACATCATCCGAACTTGTATTACGGGCAAGTACAAGTGCCCAGGCAAGTCGGATGTAGTTAGCGATGGTTATCTCCCGAACAAGATGAGTGGGTAGTTTAATATCATATTGCGTGAGCTGGTCAGCCACAGGTGTATAATCCGGCGCGGGTAGCTCCGGAAAGATTACAGCTTTAATGTCCTGGAATTGATTTGCCCAGTACTCAGCAGACTTTGATGCAGTTTCCGTAATACACGCAATGAAGGGTCGGAACTCAATGGGTTCCAACTCAAGCGGCTTTGGGAAAGCGTGGACCTGGCGGTCTATTTGCTCCAATAGCTGCCGAATCGACCATCTGTCACATATGCCGTGGTGCAGCGTTAGGACAAACGCCGTCTGCTGATGTTGTGATCGTGAGTCTCTTAAAAGACAGGCACGGACAAGCTGTTTTCCCAGGCCCATGGGTTCCTGCTCAATGAGCTTGACGTACTGTTCAAAACTCTCAGCCTCATCCCATCTGAATGGCCTCTGGATGACGGCTTGAATGCTGCCGTGGGTAGAAGACGTCACGAACCGCGTGCGGAGGATGTCATTAATGAGATATGTACGTTCCCATGCCGCTCGGAACACTTGCAAGTCAGTACCCGGCCGTAGATGGCAGATCAAGCGAACTTTATAGGACTGAGCGTTCTTCATAGAGAGCGCACAGAGCCCTTCCTGAAGCGCAGAGCACGGGTAGGCATCCCTAATTTCGAGAGGGTTGACTTTGGCTTGCTCGGCAATTTCGGCGACGATCTGCGATGGCACGACGTTGCGCAGGAGAGCAAAGGATTTAGCGGCGACCGTCGGCTCCTCTATGCGGGTGAGGCGAGTCGCCAGGTCCTGCAGAATTGGGGCCTCGAATATGTCTTTCACAGTGAGTTGCAAGCCGTGTTGGCGAGCCAGCCCAGACATCTTCATGGCGGCCACCGAATCGCCTGCGAGGCCAAAGAAGCTGTCCTGCATGCTCACCAAGTCCAGACCCAGAGTTTTACACGTCATCTCGTGGACCACTCTCTCGTTCGCGGTGACAGGAAGCTGGTGTTCAACTTGTACACCCGCAACATGCATCAGTTCCTTCACAGTCAGCTCGTCGAGAAGAGTGCCAATTCGGCGGCGATCGATCTTCCCGGAGACTGTGGTGGGCATGTCTGTCAGTGGCAGCAGAAACTGAGGAATCATATAGTCTGGTAGCCATTTTCGCAGGCGCTCACGGGCATCGCGTAGCTCCTCTCGTGTTTTCGCCGGTAGCTGGACAAACGGCATTCCCTTTGAGCGTCGTCCTATAGCCAGCAACTGGCCATCCGCAGACTGTGGGAGAAGAACTAGTGCAATGAGGACGTGAAGGTCATGACTACCCTTCGGCTTGCATGCAACCACTGCAACTCGTTTCGCTGCCTTTAGGATTAGCGTGAGATGAGACTCGATCTCACCAAGCTCAACCCGCAAGCCTCGAATCTTGATCTGATTGTCCTTGCGGTGCAGGTACACCAGGGAACCATCTACGTGATACCGCATAATATCACCAGTCCGGTATACCTGGCCAGGGGCCGACTTCGACTCGGCCAGCCACGGGAGGTCTGACAGAAACGACGCTTTAGTTCTGAGGGGGTCATGCAAATATCCTCGAGCTAGACCGGGGCCCTTGATCACCAGTTCTCCAGGCGCGCCCAGGGGAACCAACTGGGCGGGATTTTGTGTGTTTACGAGCCACGCATGCGCATCGACCGGCTTTCCAATTGTCGTCTGCCCTGCCCCTTGGCCGCTAATCTTGTGGGACACAGCAAATATCCCTGTCCATTCTGTCAGGCCGTATGCATGGCGGATATCCACGCCCGCCGCAGCCCATTGATCCACCGCAGACTGGTCCGAAATCTCCCCCGCCACGAGCACAAAGCGGAGATGCGGTAGATCTCCGGGATGAAGCGAAGCAAGTACTGTGGGTGTCAGAATGGCCCAGTTGATCTCCATGGTTTTTATTGCTGTTGCCAGGTCGTTTAATCGTTGCTCGGCCGAAGGGATACAAACAGTTCCGCCAGCGACCAGCGTGCAGAAAATTTCAATCACAGACATCCCGAATGAATAGGACGCGAATTGCAGTGTGCGAGACTCAGGGGTGAGGTGCAAACCCTCTGTGTGATTCACCAAGCTTGCAAACGCCTGATGGGATATCTCGCATCCCTTGGGCTCACCGGTGCTCCCCGATGTGAAAAGAACGTACGCCGGTCCTTCAAATTGCATTTGGCGTTGGTAGCCCGAGGCAGGCGAGGCTGATAGTGTAGAAGAAGACAGACAGATAGTCGTAACTTTGGGTGAAGGAGGGAAAAGGTTAAGATGCTGTTGTGATGTCAGAATCACAGAGGCAGCGACCTTGAGTATGATCATCTGTCGCCGCTCAGCTGGGTAAGAAGGATCGATGGGGACGAAAGCTGCCCTCGCTTTATTAATGGCAAGCATGGCCACGACCGCCCAGCATGACTTGTCAAAGCAGACGGGAACGAACACCCCTGGGCCAACACCATGGGTTACCAATTGAGCCGCCAGGCGAGAGGTCGCATCATCCAACTCCTGGTATGACCACTGGCCATCCCATGCGTCCAATGCAACGGCTGAGGGGCAATGCTGTGCGTTGTGGCGCACGATTTCATATAAAAAATTGAAGTGACTCGTCAAGGAGGGGACGCCTTGCCATCGAGTCATGATCTCCCGTTGTATTGGAGAGAAAAGATTGATTTGACCAACCAGGGGGTCATGACAACTTAATATTCCACGGGCACACTGCTGAACGGAACTGGCCAAAGCCTTGGCGAAGGTGGGATGAAGGTAGCTGCAGGAGAAGACCAAGGATATCACTGGGGAATCGGGCCAGCATTCCACCAAGAGACTGATCTGAAACGGCTGCAACCATTCTTATAGTTAGCAAGTCTTCTCTCCAGTCGCGGCTCAGCCATCATACCTTTCTGGTGACGTGGGGACCCAGATTAGTGTGCTCCTGCTGCTGCTCCTGCTGCTGCTCCTGCTGCTGCTCCTGCTGCTGCTCCTCTTCGATGACCAACGAGGTGTTGAACAAATCGACTCCAGGAACGTACGGCGACCGTTTCCACGCCGCGGGTTTCATCAACTCTCCAGTGGCTATTTCCCAATGTATGGGCGTTCTCCAGCTGTATGAACGCTCAGCAGAATCCGTGAACTCCGCCTCTGCTTCCCCCGTTCTCGTACGATGAACAACTACGAAACCTACGTAATCATCCTGGATGTATTGATGAAGGATAATTGCCCAGATAGCCCCCAGCACGAAGTCGAGGGAGGTCTCATATTGCGCGCACGCCTCCTTGAGCAATTTACCTATTGGGACATCCAGGTTGTGACGAAGACATTTTCCTTCCGAGGGGGTTGCTCCCAGGCGTGGGAACTGGCACCGAGAATGCTCCTCGTGGGATGCGAGCAGTTCATCGTTTCCGATAGCCATGGCGTCTTTGTAGCGGGAGTTGTCAAATTGTGGCTGGTATATTCGGTGATAAAACGGTCACTAGGTTCACGGGTTCAGCTCCTCCTTATAGCGCATGTATAGTATCGATTTCTTCTCCTAGCCTGGATCATGCATAGCCAGCTGATTCGGCTCTTCACCGACATTGCTGGTGACAACACAATCTGGCCCAACCCCTTGGTGGCTTCTTCCATCTCTGAAAATGCTCGGTCCCCCCAGTAGTCCGTATGTCTCAACTCACTCCAGGGATATGAGCAATAATAGTGCACCTAGCATTGCGAGTCCATTCTGACAGTTCTCGCCTCCTTGCGCTGTTATCGTGTAACGAGATACGGACCTTCAGCATGCTGCTCGAACAACGGCCCAGCATTTAGCATCCTACTGTGTAACTATCAGCAAAGCTCCCTTGACTTCTTACAAATTTAGCACGCAAGGGGTCGACGGGGTGGCCGGTGTGTCCGGTGGAGGAATGTGGATAGCGACAGTATGTGAGTCCCGCCATTGTTCTCTACTTATCTTCGGGTTTGAAGACCAACGCATTATATGACTGAACCTCAGATCATACAATCATTTGAACACTCTTGACCCCGTGAATAATATCCCCATTCCATTTTATTACCATGGCGGTTGAGACTGCGGTTGCCCCCAATGTCTCTGATCTCCAGAGCGGCGTCGTCAAAGCATCGCAGGTGGCGCGCGCGGCGTTGGAGCACACTCTTCAACGTTATCAACTTCACGACTTCATCCTGGCGGCCATACTAGCCTCCATCGTTGTGCTCATCATTAGGAACAGTATACTGAGCTCCCTCCGGGGAATCCCTGGGCCGCGGCTAGCGGGCCTGACCTCTTTGTACGAGTTCTACTACGATGTCATCAAAAACGGCACCTACGCCCATCAGCACCCCAAGATACATCAACAATATGGTACGATTCCGCTTTCCCGATATTCCTCGGTGGTATTATGCGATCTAATAATCCCACAGACTCTACCATAATTCGCATCTCGCCGAACCATGTCCATGTTGCTGATCCAGAGTTCTTTCGCACGCAAGCCTTCCCATTTCTTCTTCCCAAACCCCCCCCCTGATATAGTGACCACCAACTTACCATCATCATCAGCTTGTTTGCAATTGGTCCCGCAGGATCACGCTTCCGCAAGGCAAGGTATTATTATAACTCGATTGGCATGTCGACCGCTATAGGTAGTCATTACGATGTGGAGGCTCATCACCGGCATCGATCCGCGATGGCCTTTGGCTTTTCAAGCAAGTCGTTGCAAGCCTTTGATCCGATTATTGTCAATTACGCCCGCGAGATCATGGATATCATCGCCTCCCGTGGCCTGGATGGAACGCCTGTGGTGCTGTCACACCACACGCAAGCGTACGCGGTCCGTTTTCCCGGGTCAACGCTCCATGGATTGTGTAGTTGGATCCTAACGCCCGTTTTCCAGATCGATGTTGTGGCGAAAATTTCTTTTGGCCAGCCTGTAGGCGCGATGCATGAAGTGGGCGATTACCCACCAACAGTCCAGGCAATGGATTGCTTCTCCAATCATTTCAATTTTAGTGAGATACGCCTTTATGCACCCTTCCCTAGCCTATATTCTTTACTGATGTTGATGCCACAGCGAAGCATTTTCCCTACTGGCAACTTATCCTGCCATTTATGCCCACAAGTGCCGTTAAGCGAATCATGCCCGGTGTGCACTATATTAAAGAGGTAATCAATTCATCGCGCCTCGGGAGAGAGAGGAGGCAAGCGATCCTTGTCGTCCAGTCTGCAGTGTGGCTAACATGCCGCATATATTATAGGTCGGAACCAGGCTTATCACGAACTTGATCGAGCTGCGAAGGATAGAAGGTCGCTTGGATGAGGAATACCAGGAAGGAAAGGGTGCAATTTTCGAGACTCTTCTGAAGCCCAACCCGAAGAAACGATACCCGGCCCCGGATCTAAATGGGTTGGTTGAGGACGCGTGCGCATTTCTGGTCGGGGGAAGCGATACAACTGGGCTTACTCTTCAAGCCGTGACCCTGTTCGTGCTGCGAAATCCTGATGTTCTCTGCAGGTTGCGCGAAGAGTTGGACAGCGCCTCGGAGTTCATCCGAGATAACTTTGACATCCATCAGGTGTCAAAACTTCCCTGGCTCGTATGACTCCTTCTCTCTCTCTCTCTCTTTGTCTATTTCATCGATCACGTTGCTTGCACTCCCCCCATCCCCAGCGCCCGCCCACTAACGCGTGTAGACGGCCGTTATTCGTGAGACCATGCGTCTGTTGCCGCCCACTCCAGGCCCGTTGCCCCGCGAGGTACCGCCGGAGGGCATTCGCGTTGGAAAGTACTTCCTTCCAGGAGGAGTAAGTCGTCCGATCCCTGGCCCAGTTATGCCCAAACGCTTTGTCCCCCTTTGCCTTGCGCTGCTCGAAAGCCCAGAGTGCTAACAAAGGGCCGGGGCGGCAACCCGGCGATGCCGAATCCAGACCATTGTCTCCAGCAGTCTGCTCACTTTACATTACAATCCCAGCCTCTACCCGGACCCAGAAAGGTTCAAGCCGGAGCGTTGGCTGGGAGAAGCCGGTGCGCGCCTGGTGGAGTGGTGGAACCCATTCAGTCGTGGACCACGCTCGTGTCTCGGGCGCCAGTACGTCTTGCTGATATTTTGTTTTTCTTTCTCCACCATCTGCGGACGTGAACTGCATACTGACGAATGATTCCTTGCTTGCAGAGTTGCATGGCATGAACTCCTCGCTTTTCTGGCGCTTCTTTTTCTGCGATTTGATCTCGAGCTTTACGAGTCGGATGAGACTAATCTGGAGTGGACAGAGCACATGTTCACTAGGATACGTGCTCCCGTCCAGGTCAGGATCATGAAGGATCGATGGGCTTAGAGTGTCTGGTACTCCTGTCCGAAGGACTTCTCGAGTGCATGTGGGAGGTTGTATTGAACCAAGACCGAAAACGTGGTTGGAGAAACGGCGGCTGCTGGACAACGGTCGTATGTCTGACTAAAGAAAGAATAAGAAGCCTAGGATAGGCCGCAGTTCGATTCCAAGAGACATCCCTCGTCTATCCCGAATCAGATGTCCTCGCAATTTGAGACGTAGACTAGTGACATCTAATACTCTTCTCTCATGAAGAGCATAAAAAGTCTAATATGCCAAGGTTGCCTTCACCTTTATCCAGACCCGGCTTCCGCTTTGTACAGGAATTCATCGCCAAATCGCCAGTGTCCCTTACGCTTTCAACCCCGTACAACGACGCGCCTGCCCTGGAGTGATCCGATATAGCCTCGTGTGGTCTAGTGCTGGAGAACGAATAGTACGGATGTCTCGACCCATTGCCCTCCTCCTCCGCCGGAACCTGACGAGTTGGACTGCGGCTCCTCCTTGCATGAACCAACCCAAACCCCGTGATCCGTCAAATAAGAACTCCCCATAGTTGTGAGGTATCCTTCACCCCTTGGAGATTCCATAACTGCGCGGAACCTCCTACATGTTGAAGCTGAAACTGCCTCCTCGCTTCATTTCAGCGGGCGGCACCTTAGAATAGCGGAAGTGATGGTATATGAGCCATTGCCATTCAGGACTGGGGGTTTCACACAATCTCTGGTCCATGGCAAGAGGCGCATCCAAGTGTTCGGTGAGAAACATGAGTGAAATACCAAGAATGTTCACTCTGCTTGGCCAGGCCTTGGCGGATCCTTCTTACGCTTGTTGGCAATGTGTCACTATCTGTCTTGAGGCGTAATTTCTGCACGGAGGATTCGATCTAACAGCTATTGGCTATTGTTCTTTAATTCGTACGCGAAAACTTTCTTGTGTAGGATGCCTAAAACTCATACGCTTAGCCTAGTATGGTATAAAATGATAGACATCCAAAGTGGCGGTGACAGCTTGTGCTACTTGAACGTTAATTACTATTGGTTCGTTATACATGTAACTGTTAATTCTTTATTATCCCCTACATGAAGTCCCAACATATGCATAGTTATGTGAATTATATTACATTCCATTTCAATCAAGCGGTCACGAAGAGGTACCCACTCACCTGTCCCGCACTAGCTGTCATAGTATCGCAGCCTCTATAATTTGTGAGGTTACCGTATCACTATATGTCACCCAGAGCAGCTTCAACTTGGGTCTTTTTCACTCCTAGTCACCTGCCATCCTGTCCTCATTCTCACCAAACAATGACTGTCCCCCAATCCATCGGTCCTGATCGCACTGGGATCACAGTAATCATCATCGGCCTCGGCATTGGAGGCCTCACTGCAGCCATATCCTGCCGTCTCCAGGGACACCATGTAATTGGGTTTGACAAGCTTGAGAACCTCGAACCATACGGTGAGTTGGGCTTGCTTCGGCCGGGCCGGACCGCGAGAATAGAGAACGATTGACTAAATCACCTACCCCGATATAGGAGACGGTCTCATCCTGACTCCCAACGGCAGCCAAGTACTCAGAGATCTCGACGACACCGGCGCAATTGCAGCATGGATTAATACCTGGGCATATAACTGCAGGGATTGCAAGATCTATAATACAGATGGAGTTCACGTGGGCCAGCACCCGATCCCAGATACGGATAAGGGTCTCTCGCTGCTGCCGCGCGGGGGGCTTGTCCAGACTCTATATCAGACTGCGAAGAGACTGGGTCTAGATCTCCGACTTGGGGTAAAGGTTACTGAGTTTGTCGAGGATGTGGACCAGGCGCGCGTTATTATTGATGGCGTGCACGTGCAGGGTGACTGTATAATTTTTGCCGACGGGGCTAACAGCAGAGGTCGCGAGGCTGTGTCATCCTGCAACGTTAAGCCCTATTACTCTGGCTTTTCAGTCTACCGCGGAAGAGCGGATGGGGCAGCACTTATTAAAGATCCTCAATGCCACTGGTTGCTGAGCAGGGAAGGCGCAATTGATCAGGCAACCGGGTTCGCGGGGCCAGAGATGTATGTGCAGCTCGCTACCTGTGGAGGCGGACAAGCATCCTTTTGTATTGGAATAACCCAAGTGAGTGTTCTGTAGACATCGTCAACAACCGGCATCATGTTGCGAGTCAAACTAACGGAGGTTTGCTTTGCAGCATACACAGTCCGCTGAGAATTTCTGGACCACGCCAATCGACAAGGATGAGATGCTGGACAAAATCAGCTACTGGAAGTGCATCAACCAGATCCGGCCGATTATCGATAAAATGGCCAAAGATCAATTTATTCTGTGTCCACTACTCCGCGCTGGGGTGCTAGATTCCTGGGTATCGCCCACAGGCCGCATTGCTGTTATTGGAGATGCTGCACATCCCTTCTTCCCTACCTCTGCGCAGGGCGCCGCGCAAGCCATTGAAGACGCTGCGACCTTGGCAATCACCTTAGCACTGGCAGGAAAGAGTAATATACGGCTAGGCTTGCAAGCTATGGAGGCGATGCGGTAGGTATTATTCTTCTATCACCTACTCACTAATGGAGTGTTTTGTTTCCTAACACGCAGCAGCAAGCACCGAGCGACCTATATCCAGCGCAACGCGTGGAGAGTCAACGATGCATGGTTCGGCAGCCCAGTGGAAGAGCGAATTGGTGAAAAAGCTGCGCCTGCCATTGGTGTCATCGACTGGATCACCGAGCATTGCTGCAGGACGTATGCATCTCATGAATTCGATCGGGTCCGTGACGCAATTGCAACAGGCCAGCCATACGTCCCAACCAATATCCCCTCCCAACGTAAGGTCCACGTTTTGCATCTGCCTTCCCCTATTAGATTGCTAACTGTGTCGTAGAATTCAAAGAAGCCACAGAATGGATCGCGAACAGAAACGACGAGAACAAAAAAAATTAGAGCAATTGCGGGAGAAGGGCAGATCAGGAGGCGGATGAACGACCATGTCGGTGCCCGATACGGTGTCACGGCGTTGAGAATTACTGTGATAGTGCTGGTGGACAAGATTTGATCTAGCGTAATTATCTTCATTTTTCCCTCTGGATTGTCTCAGCCTTCTACGTAGTGCCCTACATCTTGTCCCTCCTAAGTGCCTTTTCGCAGCCCATAGATTTGCTATTGCTGACTAAGTGAAGCCAGATTGTGGGTCATATGACCGCCAAGCCAATTACTAATCATTTTCGTGGCGCGCGACCGAGAATTCGAGGCCTGGTCACCTGAAACCACTTCGCGAGGTGAAGATTCTGCACCTCAGTGTTAATCTATGATTGGAACCAGGGGTTACTACCCTGAGGATTGCTATTCTCCTTCTTATTATATAAATTACTCCCTGTCACACTAGTTGCATCACTACCTAAGGCCTTCCACCCTTATAAGTACACACTATTAGAATAAAGGAATTTTAGGGTGGAGAGTATTTATAGTGCTTATTTATAGTAGAGCAGCAGTAGAGCCTGTGACTAAATTAAAAGAGATAATGTCTTGCCCGTGTAGTCTGGGAGTAGAAGGTCTAGAGCTGGGAGCAGCAGTTTTTTTAGTAGGCCCAGGGTTAAGAGCTCAAGTATATATCCTGGATGCCCCGTGGATAGTGCGCGGCCAAGGTACCTAAATTAGAGGGCATTTGGTCAGTTGCTTTACCCTGAAATACTAACCCCATTTGTTTAATCCTATCTAGTAACGTGAAAGAATTTGTTAGATGTACTGAATAATCCGCGGATGAAGGTCACTCCCTTTATCCTTCCTCACACCTCTTAGTAGATATTCGTAAGTCCTTGCCTCATGGTCTGTAATCTCGCTCGGCCGCTGCGGCTCGTGTTCAAACACATCCAGCTGTATAATGGGGAACGCAACGACGGATGTGCCGTCCTGGTGCGGGACCAAAAGCATGCTCTTGGTGTTGTCCGTGTAAGATTCAGCAGTCTTGCTGGTGCCCGGGGGCACTATGTCTCCGTACAACGCGGGGTATTCTTGTTCCACTTCAGCAGTGCGCTTAATGTCCGGGTCCTCGGAGGACTCATTAGGTGGACCTGAGAATGCAGAGCCCATTTTGAGTTAGACGAGAGATTAGTATGTGGAGTTTTGAGGCGCTCATAAATAGTAATGAGAAGAGGAAAGGGGGTGTTGGTGCAAGGGAAAGGGGAGGAGGGATCGAGTCACGGGCGGGTGTCGACATTGACGGCGGTAGTGAAGGATCCCGTCTTCACCACCAATGTCAATATCAAAGTGGCAAGGCGAGCGACTTCACCGTTTGTACAGTGAAGCAAGCAATCGCTATAGGAGTTACATGAACTCTCTCGCTAATTGCGAGCGTGTCAATGTATCAATATACATAGGCCTTAGATGTCGATATTGAATCTGAATATCATGCATATCATCATTAAGAGTTGAATCGTACTTGTCGATACTTGGCATTAGCAAGACAATGGCCAGGATAATATCGTATCGAGCAGCTCGAGTGAGACTGTAGTGCCGATCACATGTATGGGTTTTTCATACCGGATGGAATCTGCTTATCCCGCTTTATGAGGATTATTTCGTAGTGATAGTTCTGTTAGTACGCCACAGACCTTGGAGCACTAGGTTATATATAAAGCTAGGTATGGTGTCATGTCAACATATTTCTACGAGGGTACTATGATCACGAACAACCGACATTGTCGTCGGGGAACATTCAGTCTGGGTTCCATACGGTAAGGTTCGTCCTGCTAGCACTTGAATCGCCCGAGTTTTGTCTTTGGCGTTTCTAGCCTTAGAAGATGCTCATGATATATGTCTGAGCCCCCCCTCCCCCCTCCAAAAATTGTGGAATTGCAGCTGTCGGGCATTGCTAGGCCCAATTTGTCTGAGCCATTGGGTCATTATGGTGGAGGGCATCGCCAGGCCCAACTGGTGTGAACCAACAGGTCAAGTATCCTGATGGGAGCATGGGATCCGAGGAAGATCGGAGTTGTCTGTACGCTCTATATGGACCATGCTCAAATGTCTCTACTATTCTATAATCATGAGGTTTCATGGAAACGTAGAACGCCCGTACTCTAAAGGGGCTATAGCACTTAATACATTATGGTAGGGTGAGTGCGAGACAGGGTGAGCTGCACACTAGCCTCACCCATCAAACTACCTTAATATCCACTACATTCCTCCCGATGCGATCGAATATTGATTACACTAGCCGTGACTCCAAACATCAGCAGAGCTCAGTTACCTAGCTAGCACAGCCACAAAAGACATTGCTGCCTGGAAGTTGATGAACTTACTACGTAATCCTCCTAGCCCCCAATCGTCTAAACCTAATCCAGAAGAACAGAGTGTTCAATAAGTTATCCCTTCAGTATTTATTCCTCTCCTCGTCCCTGAATAATGACCGTGAAAAAAACCATTCATGGCCACTATGGAAGATCTTATGTATAAATATAATAAGACTGTGGCCTGCCAGACCCCTTTTGGAGTCGGTCCCTTTCCTGGCTTTTTGTTCTTGGTATGACTGCTTTGATGGGGAAAAAAAAACTGAAATCCATATGGCCCTACGGACTGAACTAACTTCTCCCCTAGACATCCGTGTTGTACATGGCACACAGCATTATCCTCTACTTTCGGCCCAATTTTCTGGGTGCAGGAACAGGAACAGGCAAAGAGAAAGAGAACCCCTCGGCCTCCGCGGCTCTTACCCGCATGTATGCGACTCGCACGTTCCTGTTTGCCATTGTCCGGATGTCAGCTTCGTTCAACATCTTTGAATTCGCGATATACAACCTCTCTTTGGCGACCTTTGTGCTCGAGTTGGTGTGGTTGTTCCGTGAAAATAAAGTGTTTGGGTCTATCCGGGACAGCTGGAAGTTGTTCCTTCAGTTCGCGCTTGTGGTGACAATGATCGGATGTACGTTGTGGTGTCGACCCTATCATGTCGGGTGGCTTCCACTAGAGTTGGACTGTTGAACGAGTAGCTCGGGGTATGACAAGAGGTCTTTGATGTGATTAAAAGCCCCGCTGTCAATTACGTGGCTTGTTGTGTACAAGTTCGACGAGCCCGGGGTTGATGTGGTAGAAGACAGACTTGTTGGAGGGAACCTTCAGGACGAGGTTTAGATAAAGTGGTATAAGAATAAAGCTGTCAGGAACTGTGGCAACGTATAGAAAAGGATCCCTCAGGGCCTTACTCATTTGAATGATACACTCCCTTTTCTTCCTCTGCACCTCGTCTGGATCAGACCAGAGTATCAGGAGCCCAATATCCCAATATTTGGGTCCAAAGTTAACGCACTGCGTCCCGGTCAAACGCATCATCCTATTCGCGCCTTGATACCGAAACCCAACCTACAAGTGTGTTCTTGTTGGACAGAAAGCCGGACCCGGAAGACACAATAGCTCAGTAACTGATACTGGCGTGACTCCCTACGTCTCTGCCCTCAAGCTCTAACCGCTCACCAGCTATACATGACCAAATAATGGTCATGAGTTTCCACGATTTTCTATTGCGGCAGATGCAGTCGTATTCGTCACGGGAACCAAAAGGCCGCGATATTTGAGATTCCCGGGTAATGTCATAATCTCGGATAATGCCAATTGATTTATTTTTATGATGGTTAGCTTGAATGAGATAAAACGATGACAAAGGAGGAGTCTATATAGATGAAAGACACGTACTCATATGAGCAGGGCAGTCGTATTTCCTTGCGGGGAGGAAAATTTCGTCCGAGTTAGTTACCTCCATACACTGCAGGATGTCTGACCAGGTGAGGCGCCAAAAGGGGATATTTTTCCACTTTCCCGGTCCTTTTGATAAGATGACTCCGAAGTCGCCGTCGCCCATTTTGGAGATGCTGTGGGCTCGATTGAAACCTGACGATTTAGCTGAGAAGTTGAATCATTAGTTGCTACCCGTATAGTTACCCACCGTCTAGATATTACACTCACTGGAGGTAAATCAGACATATAGACGGGAAGAAGGATGGAGTAATACTAGTATATTCTTGAGCATATGCGTGGAATCGTCTCTACTCTTGCGAGCGCCTGCATGACGTTTTGGTCCCAGGCTTACCGCGTGCTCGTCTTCTTCAGCTTCCTAAGCGGACACATCACCAAAAGGACAAGCACAACCCGAAGAATGGCGGAGATAGAACTGAAGATCTACTGGGGCAGTGCAACAACCGGCCGCCTGCACGCCGCCTACTACTTCCTACCGCATGGGGTCACCGAGATTGCAGTCCTCAAAGGGACAGATTTGGCCACAATCCGCTTTGGTCTACATTTCTGATATCAGGTTATGCTTACATGATCGTTGAATATAGAGCCAAATGCTTGCAGGAGCTTTGTACTGAAGGTAACATGTCTGTAACAGGGTTCTATTTACCAGTCTAGTTTATTATCCCCTGATTGACAGCCCAAACAGATAGCTAAATTAGAATACAAACAGCCTCTATGCCACCCCGGTGCTCCCCAATACCCCTGCAAGCGCCTTGGAAACAGTAACCACCTTTTGAAGTCAGTAACAACCCCCCTCGCTAGGCAGTAAAGGGAAACTTACATTCTGTCCAGCCATCATCGTGAAGTGATTTCCAGGGACCGAGACAGTAGAGATCTTCTCTAGCGGCAGTAACAACTCCCAACCATGCGGCCCGAGAGCACTCCGATCATCCAGTATCCACGACTCAGTGGGATTCGAGGAAGCGGAGCCATCGGTACCAGGGTCGACCCCATTCTGTGCCCACAGGATCAACGTTGTGGGCGTGGCCGTAGGTGGAGTAATAGGGGCGGGCTTGTATAGAGCTAGATTCTTAACAGTGGCATCGAAGTGCGCTAACAAGCTCTGTCGCTTATTCTTCGCCTCAGTACTGAACACAGAGGCATCCTCTAATTGACCAAACACCCCCTTCGAAGCTAAGCGGTCGATAAGCGAGGACGGCATTGGGGGAAGTGTGACTGGACAGGGAGCGTCCAGCAGCACGAGAGACTGGATGACCTGCCCGGCCTCGATTAACTGCCTGGCTGCTTCGTAGGCGAGGACACCGCCGACTGACCATCCGCCGAAATGGTATGGTCCTTGCGACTGTTTCTCTTTGATTGTGGAGAGGTAGATTTGGACGGTAGCTTCAATGCCGCATGTGTATTCCTCGGGTGCGTCGAGAAACGGGCAGACGAGTCCATAAACATCGTAGTCCGGGTTTATAGCGTCCAGGGCGGCATATGCAAATGGGTTACCTGAACCATCGGGGAAGAGGAAGAGGTTGGCTGTACTGGCCGGATTGGAGCGCCGTTGGAGGAGGATCGATCTAGCCTGGAAGGGGCTCTTGTTGACCGGTTCCATGTTTGAAACTTGGGACTGTGAAGCCTCAACCCCCAGATTCCTCGATAATGCCTGAAAGACATCGCTCATTGTTCTGTTGTCGAGGAAGAAGGTCGTTGGTAGCTCAACGCTGGCTTCTCGGAGTCTCGCGAGGATCGCTAAACTCATCAGGGAGTCCACCCCGAGTGTGCTCAGGTCTGTGCCGGGCTCGAGATCCTCTGGAGATATACCAGTCTCTTCAAGAACGAGGGACCTCACTAACTCTGCAGCATCTCCGCTGTCACTGTTCGGGGTGAAGGTTTCCACCTCGGTAAAGGAAGGGGGAGAGGCTGGTGGCTGATAGGAGACGGCGGGCGGGTCTTGGGCCTTTAGTACCGCAGTGGTACTGCTTGCAGCGTGATTATTGGCGGTTCCCTGCTTCTGATGGAGAACGTCGAGGAGGTCGCTAATAGTAGGGCAGTTCATTAGGTCGGCATGTGAGACTGTCATGCCGAATTGGTCGACGAGGTTGCTCGCCAGGGTCAGTGACATGAGAGAATCCACGCCCAGGTCAGCCAATACATCAGTGAGGGAGATCTCTGACGGCTCCAGACCGAGCTCTGCGGCAATCGCTTCCAGGAAAGCGTCTCCATTTGAGACTGTCGCGACTGGCGGGACATATCGCGGTTCTGGCGTGAGGGTTGGTTTGGTGGGTACATGGGGTTGAGGCGCGATAGCAGGGGTAGTCTGCGCCTTCGGTAGTTTCTTCTCATCATTCTCCTTCCCCTTTCGCCCAACATGAGGCAAAAGCATATCAAGCACTGTACGAGGAACCCGCTGGAACCTCAGATCCTCCGCCAGCCCGACAACCTCTCCATCGCACAGGATCCAAACATTGCCTCCAACCATGGTCTTATCACGCGGCAACATCCTGACATAGACCTGATAATGGCCCTTTGACTTCAAAGGCTTTGCAAAGCGCAATCCCTCCCATCCATGGGAAATATAAACCGCCTCGTTATAATCAAGCGAGTCATTCCCGTTCATAATGAATCCAGATAGGTGTAGTAGCGCGTCGATCCAGTACGGACTATAGAGGAATCCGGAATCATCACCCCGATCGTCTAATTTGATCGTCGCAGTGGCTTCAAATAACCCACTGTCCAGGATAACCCGATCCATACGCTGGTAACCTGGCGCATAATCTACCAATGACCCAAAGAGTCGGTAGGCAAGACGGCTGGTTATCCTGCTGACCTCCCCGGTGGAGTCGGAGTCAGCTAGTTTCTGCAGTGATGAGATGCGGTCTTGGACTAGATAGAGATCGTGGGACCATCGACTGAGCCATTTCTCTTGAGAACCGAATTCAATGACACAGGTTGCGTGTTTTGTTTCCGTCTTTCCGTCTAGGGATGCGTATTCCACCTGGATGGTCTGCTGCTGTTGGTTCGGGTATGCGTAGATGCGTAGGACCCTGTTCTCCTGTTCTCGCTCAGGCTTGATAATCAACGGGTGATGCACTGACATCGCGGTCACATTATGTCCGAGTGAGGTGAAGCCGGACTCTGGCTGCTGATGGATATGGTGTGCGATAGTCAACGCTACATCAGCATATACCGACTGTGGGATATTAGCAAGGACTGTTCAACTAGAATAAGTCACGACTTTTGGCAAGTACTTACGGAAGGACAAAGAGCGGACCCATTAACCCGGTGTCCACTAATCGCGGTATGAATCTCCTGCCCCGAAAGGTCTGTTTCAAAAATAACAACTGGATTCGCTCCATTGTAGCTCTCGCTCACGACGCGATGCACAGAATTAGATAGCTTCTTCGGCTCTACTATTATCTTCTTCTCGCAATTGCAGGTCGTTAGCAGCGGGGGATCACCCTTCCGCAGCGTCCAATCATTCCGATAGTCGATCCAGTAATTCTTGTTATCGAATGCATAAGCCGGGAGGGTAAGGAGGCGACAGCCACCCTCGAAATCGCGATGGTACTCGGACCAGTTCACACGGGAACCCATATCGTGAAGCGCAGCCAGCGTCCCGACAATGACCTTCCAGGGATTCTCCTTACGTCTTAATGTTGCGAGGAGTGTTTGCGGGGCGTTGTCCCCAAGGATCGATCGAACCATGCCAGAACAGATTGGATGAGGACCGACCTCGATAAATACAGTGTCGTCTTGAATAAGACCAGTATCTTTGGCATTGTGCAATGCAGCGGCAAACTGCACAGGCTGGCGGCAGTGCTCCCGTAGGTATCGCGAATCGATCTGTTCGCCTTGTCGCAACACTCGACCAGCGAGTGGACTGAGAATAGGAATCTGAGGTACTCCCATGTTCACGATTTTGGCGACTTCCTCAAGATCATCAAGAATGGGATCCACCTGGGCGGAATGGAAAGCATAGGGAACCTGGATCTTAGTAGCCCGGATCTTGTTCGCAGAAAGGTAACTTTCAACCTCATCAATCGCACCCTTTTCCCCCGCAAGAACGGTCTCACGCGGGCTGTTCGCACACGTAACCTCCACTTTTGAAGATATTTCAGCAGGAAGCCCCTGAAGAACAGTCTTCTCATCACCCGCCACAGCAATCATCGTATGCGAATACATCTCACACCGACTCTCAAGTAACCTCGCCCGGTACCCAACGAGGTATATCGTATCACTGATCGAGAGGACCCCACTTACCTGAAGAGCCGCGTACTCGCCCAGACTGTGTCCCACAACCGCACTTGGTTTGATACCCAGCGAGCTCCACAATCGGGCGAGGGCTACTTGGATACAGACTAGGCCGAGTTGGGATTGGGTGGGTGAAAGCAGGCTAATATCCCCAGCAGTACCGTCAATCAACGCGAGGAAAGAGGGAAACCCCTGCTGTCGGGCTATGCCGTCGAAGTGGTCAATGTCTGCTCGGAATTGGGTCGAGGTTGTGTATAGTTCTCGGGCGAGAGCGGGATATGCGGCGCCTTGGCCTGTGAAGATGAAGATAACAGGTCGGGAGGTATTTGATTGGGTTTGGTTAGACAAGATCGAGTCTTGCTTCTGTTCCAAAATCTTGGTGATCTGGTCAATCGAGCTCCCGGTTACGCTCGTTCGGAAGGCATGATGTCTGCGACGGGCGGTCGTGGTATAGGCAAGATCGACGGGTGATACGTCCGGGTTGGCAGAGAGATATGCTATGAGTTTTGCTAGGTTATTTTGTAGCGCTGACTTTGTGTGCCCTGACACTGTAACCGGGTGAAAAGGACGAGACTCAATGTCACGTTGGACCACTTGGGTTGGGGGCTCTTGGATCAGCAGGGCTGTGTTGCCGCCCTGTATATATAATTAGCCCTAACTATCCCTGTCATCAGAAACACCTCCAAAGAAGGGAACTGACAGCTGCACTGAAATTGTTGACAAGAATGGTTCGTTTCTTGCCGTTCCTCTGCTGGAACGGAGTCATCTTGAATGGGATTCGAACACTAGATAATGTAGTCCGGAAGTCAATCCCAGTTTCAAATCGGAATGTTCACGAAGGCAAGGTAGGGATGGCTTACTTTCGCGCGTCTAGGTCTGGGAATCCATGGTTGATTTCCTTCTTGATCCCAATGTGAGGCGCGATTGCAGAATGCTTGAAGGTAAGAATGGCTTTGACCAAGGACGCCACGCCAGAGGACTGCCAATTTGTTAGTTCTTCCGCTCAGAGCGGGATGGTATAAGTCTGGGGGGACATACAGCTTCGCCGTGCCCGATATTCGCCTAGATCCGTCAGCGGACATAGATATCTCTACTGGACAAGGGAATCTCACCTTCAGAGCGCCGACATACAACGGATTATCCTCCGTTCTCTCCCTCTCTGGCGCAAAAACATCAACAACAGACCTCATCTCCGTGCCATCACCTGCCTGCGTCCCTGTCCCATGCATCTCAATATATCCCACATCCACGGGATCAACTCCCGCCTGCTCGAGAACCTCTCGGTAGAGGTGTGACTGTGTCTCCGCATGCGGATGTGTGATGCTAATCGCATTAGCGGAGTGGTTTGTCCCCGCACCCAGGATAACAGCTAGAACGTTATCCCTGTCGAGCTGAGCATCCGTAAGCCGTTTGATGACGATGCTCCCAACCCCATCAGCGCGACAGTAACCGTCTGCACCGTTATCGAAGGTCTTGCATGAACCTGTTTGGGAGAGGAACTGGCCGCGGCTTAGACCGGAGTAGAGATCAGGAGATGTAAGGACACTGAGACCGCCTGCAATTGCGGTGTCACAGTCACTGCTCCAGAGAGACGTGCAAGCTAGTTGGATTGCAGCAAGGCTGGACGAGCAGGCAGTGTCGACATTATAGCTGGGACCGCTGAATTTAAAAAAGTAATTGATACGGCCCTACATATTATCAACATTGGGATGGATATACATCAAGATGTTAGAGGGAACTGAGGATGCCTTACCGGCCCAAACGCACGAATTCCACCAGTAATAAAATACGTCCCAATCTCTTGCGCTGCGTTGACATCTCTATAATCATCACTTGTTTGCCCATAGAATGTACCCACCCGGTTCAGCGCCGTAGACCGGGTCCGGTCTGAGACAAAGCCAGACATCTCCAACGCCTCGTATGCCGTTACCAGCGCGAGACGCTGCATAGGATCAGTCTGGAGTGCTTCACGCGGCGACATATTAAAGAACCGGGGATCGAATTCCCCTGGACGGTCAATAAAACACCCGTAGGGAGTCCACGAAGTGTTTTTGGCCTTGCCGGAAGGGTCGACGTGCTTTTCGGCGTCGAATCGGTCTTTGGGGATCTAGCGTGGAATTAATATCAGATGACGTTTACCTGGAACAAGGTTAGGAAAGCGATGGTCTGCTTACCATTCGATGCAGATCCAGGCCTGCTTCGAGAACACTCCATAGTGCTTCGGCACTATCTGCTCCTGGGAATCGACCGGACATGCCCACTATCGCCAGCGGTGCACGGTTAGATGCGGCAGAGGGCCTGTACTCGTCCACTCCGGGTTCAAGAGCGACCAGGTCGCGCAGCGATATACTCGCTTCAGTGAAGTTCTGCAGTGTCGTAGCTAGACTGTCAGCCACAGGCGTCGGTCCAAAGGCGTCGATTCGGACAGTTGGTATTGTTGTATCCTGTATCAGGCCAGCACACCAGTCTAGGATTAAATCTAATCGCAGTGGAGCCTGCAGTGTCTGATGAACGACTGTTTTGAATAGACCCAACGCGTTGGGCGAGTCAACTGGTTGACCAGTCAAGGGCGAAAGAAGAGTCTTGAGTGTTTTGAAGCTGGACAGCAGATCCTCATCAATTCCACACCGGGATAAGAAGCAAGAGAAGTCAAGCACAGTGTGTATATGAGAGGCATGGTAGCCAGCAAAAATGGGTAACCAGATGATCTTCCTCACCGGCTGGGAGGCAGTCAGGCTCTCTGCGAACCTGGCTAGAGCCGGTGGTGAGCCACTGATAGTGACGCTCTTCAGTCCTACAGCGCTGACGAAACATCGGTGGCGGAGCGACAGATGACCACCTGCGTCGTAGATGTTTAGTGCTGAATGGGCTTCGTCTTCTGTCATTTTGGGGATGGCGATGGACCAGCTTCCTAGAGGGCTCCCCTGTTCGTGTAGCATGCTGCTGGCTGTCGCGGCTTGAAGCCCCATCTGGAAGGCCATGGAGACTGTCGGGACGGCGAGGAGCTTCAGGTCATCTAGGGAAGCCGATGCGGCGTAGGCGGCTGCTACGAGGGATCCGGTGCAGAGGCCGACGACGATGATGTGTTCATTGCCCTCTGGGCGGCGGCCTCGGCCTTCGAAGTATCTACATTTTGTTGATTAGGAAATCACTCAAGCGATGTGTGACTCAGTGACATACCGAAAGATCTGGAGGAGTTGGGTGACACATAGCAAAGTGCTGCTAATGGAAGGATGGCAGACGCCATTACTGCCCTGGTATAATCTGGCGAGATCGTGTATATTCTTAAAGGCAGGAAGGTGTTCACGCTGAAAAGGACGGAGACGATCAGACTGAGCCCTCAATGCCGCGCTTGCATCACGAAGAAACTCAGTCTGGGCGACACTATGCGGAGCACCAAGGAGTAGCTTTTGCAGCAGTACAGAAACATTGCTCGTCTGGTCTCCCAAGACGACCAAACTCAGCCGGTCTACCTGGACTGGCCGATGCATTGTGGGAAGTGTGTTGAAATTCCGTCAGCCTGCATTTGCTGCATGTATTCAGCTGTAGGTGATATCCAGTTCGTTGGAACACTGGTCTTAATACAAAATACCAGCCATGAGCCCTTGATGACTAGCCTGTTTCATGTGCCTTGAGCTTCTCCCGACAGAGCTCCGAGTCGTCAGCATCCGTCATCGCGTGGCGTTCTTTGGCCATGGCAACAATCATGACGAACGCCGCACGGCGGTTTTGGCGACCTCAATACGTGCTACGCAGATCATATCCGAGATCTTGCATATGTATAGAATCCGCCGAAGTGGCCCGTGTAATAAGATCTAGCTCCGCTATTCGCCCACAGGCCCCTGTTAGCCACTGATGGGGACATCAACCCCTAAATTCACATCATCCGGGTTTTTCTCGATCTCGGTGGGTTCTTCACGGATTCCCCCGTGCTGTCCCGCTAAGATAGCGTTTAGGAACTCTCCGATTGGGGGATTCCATACCAGGATGAGGCTTAGTTGGGTACCTGGGGTCTATTTTTGGATCCTGGTAACAGGCATGTCAACCATGTGTCAGAGGACGAGCACGCTTCTCCGGGAGTTTAGCCTATAACTTTACATGTCTGACTCCATCATATTAACGGACTACGCTCATATCAACTAGCTCTTGCTATCCACCGGGGGATAGCCGGGGGCTCATTGAGTGTGCCTGTTCTCTGCTGGCACCAAGAACCAGGGGAAGAAGGATGGCCATGTTTCTAACGCATTAAACATCCTGGTATGTGTTTGCCGAGTCACTAACCATGTCATTTTAGAACACGAGGCCAAATGTAACATCTACACTGGAGACTTAGTTCAATGACGATAATTATCGATTTCAGAAGGATATGCATATAACCGAATGTAAGTAAAACTCTCCTTATTTCTCACACGATTGGTTAGAAACAACTTGTAATCCAAGGAGATTGATACCGAATACACCTACCCCACCGTAGTAAATCCCAGTCTGAGCCTACCTCGCTCGAAGGAGCACTCTGGCCGTCTGATTCGGCTGACGAGACCGATCATACCAAGTTGGCCTGGGAAGCTCACTGGGATCCTCCAAACGAATCTCATAACTCAACACAGTATGTGCAAGGAGCAACTTAATCTCCTGCGCCGCAAAGAACCGTCCGGGACAAGCGTCCTTCCCATGTCCGAAATTGATGTGCGTCGGCGATGTAGTCACAAACTGGAATCTATTTTCGTCCCCCGGCTGGTCACGAAGACGGGACCATCTGAAAGCGTCGAATTTGGATGCATCTGGGTATAGAGCGTCATCGAGGTACATTGCGTGCATTGGGACGAGGACATATGAGCCTTTCGGGACGGTGGTGCCGTCGGAGAAGGTGAAGTCTTTGCTGACAGCTCGGGTCATTTGCGCTATAGGGGTTAACATCTAATGGAAAGTAAGATTGGATGTACTTACAGCTCGCGATAGGAGCTAGTCGTTGACTCTCCAGCATGAAGCTGTCCAGTTTACGCATTCGAGCTAATCCGCGCGCAGTCCAGCCATCCTCCTTTACGGCAGATTCAATCTCCCCTCGTAGCTCTTCGTGCACATCTGTGTGTAGAGCGAGATCATAAGCAGCATTCAAAAATGTCACACTGGTCGTGTGTACCGCTGCAACATTCAGATGAAGCAGTCGGTACATCAGCCGCTCGGGCGTCCGTTCCTGGGCATTCGGCGCTGCATCGATAACCCACTGCAAAGAATCGATGGGTCTCTCTTTGGGGGATGTCTGCTGTAGTGTTTCCGAGTTTTCCAACCGAGCCTGAATATACGGGATGAGATGCTTGCGGGCAATCTTCTGCCGGTCCTTGACCTGGGTGACGAAGTATGTCACTAGCGATTTGAGGAAGTCCGGCCATGCGCGGAGTTTATCAGCGCCGCCGAAGACGTCAATCGTGTATCGGATAGACATCTGGAGATACTCCTCATTGCGACAGAGCGGCGCACCTACAAGAAGCCGGTTGGCTGTACGTGTTGCGATGCGGTGGGCAGCACGAGCCATGACAATTGGTTTCCAATCTTCCATTCGTGTCAGATATAAGAAAAACAAGACAAAGAAGTGAGAGTCGTTACCCGTGGGATTTCCGATTTCCTGATCAAACGCCAATTTGATCTCATCCTGCAAGTCGTTGATCTTTAGCTCCAGGTTGGGTGTAAGATGAGTCTTGATGATGTGGAAATGGAACTTGTCGGCCTCCACAATGGGCGAAACCGTGTACTTTGCTTGTTGGACCTTTTGTGCTTCAGTATTCAGCAACCTTTCAAGTTCCGATTGCAGCACTCACATCGTTCGCTGCCACTCTAGCGCTTAGATGGGTCGGCGGTGCTGTGCGTATCTCATCGACAAACCTCGGTGGGACAACAATAACCCATCGGACAGGTGTGCGGAGCTGGAAGAAGAGGTCGTGTTTGGAGAACTAAGTCCCGTTAAACCTGGTGTAAAGCGTTTGGAAGCTTCTGCGTGCCGTACCTTTTCATATCCTGCCTTCAAGACCTTAGGACTATCTCGAAGATAGTCTAGAGAATCAGCCCAACTGCCGAACCAGCCAGTATGAGTGCTGTATATGGGCAGGTTTGCTTGCTTTGCGCCCAGGACTAGTTTGTAGTACAGCGCAAAGAGGCCGAGTGCTCCAAAAACGAGAGGCCATTTATGGCTGGTAATCAATTCATCCACGATCGCCATACTGCTTAGAACTGGTATGGAAGGGGCTTGTGGTGTGGGATGGAGAAGCGAGGTGGTGAATATATCGGCTGATGCTAGGTACCTTCGGCAAAGGATATTGACCCCTTCAACTGGCAATCCAGTGAAACCGGGGATATTTGAAGCAAACAAGGCGATTGGCCAATGTCATCTTATCGCCGACCCAGGATGAGCTCATCGGAGGGTTGAGACCTCGTGTTGGTCAAGCTCCGATGCAAATACGAGCGAGCAGTGCAGTCTAGTCTGGTAAGTATATTTAGTATCTGCCTCAGGGTCAATGTCCAGCTGCATTCCAACAGAACACCAGAAAGTCCATCCTTCATCGATCATCATGGCAGATTCAACCGCTCTTCTAGATCTAGCTGCTGCCATCTCCAATGCTGCACTCACCATCACTCGGCACAACCTCGAAGTCTCCGCGCCTGCTCCGTCATTCCTCCCTCCGAGCGCTACCAATGGAACTACCAATGGCACTGGCATTCCGAAACCGCCAAAGAGCCTCCAGTCGCACAGGGAACTCCTAGATGCAGCAGCCTCTCTCATCCAAGCAACAGCGGACCTCCAGATTCTAGTCTCCGGACCAGAGAACTATCTCAAGAGTCTATCGTACTCCGTATGCATGCCCTCATTTCTGGATAACCAGGCTGCCAAAGCCATATCTAACTCCACAAATCTTCCCAGTACCACGATATCACCGCTCTCGCCGTCATCATAGAATTCGACCTTGCCCGTCATGTCCCACTCGACAGCGCCATATCGTTCAAAGAACTCTCTCTCACCAGCGGCTGTCACCTCGGTCGACTAGAGCGCGTTCTGCGCCTCCTATTTGTCCGTCGAATCTTCTACGAGCCCCGTCCGGGATATATTGCGCACACAGCAGCATCGCAACGCATGGTCACCGACCCAGAATTGACAGCGTTCCTGGGCCACTGCACGCACGAGGCATTCCCCGCTGCATCCAGACTAGTTGACTCGCTCCGCAAGTACCCCGAAACGGAAGAGCCCAGTCAGGCTGGATTCAACGTGGCGTTTGGCACTGAGGATCCCCTGTTTACGTTCTTATCTAAGAATCCGGATAGGTTTGACAGGTTTAATCAGGGAATGGCGGGATTGAGTCGGAGTGGGGAGCGATCGGTACTGCAGGTCGTTAAGGGGTTTCCCTGGGGGGATCTAGGCGAGGCTACAGTTGTTGATGTGCGACTCTCTCTCTCTCCCCCCTTTGATTCTGTGGATAATGCTAACTGTGATACAGGTCGGAGGTGGAAACGGCCACGTCTCCCTCACGCTTGCTGAAGAATACCCTAAGCTCTCCTTTGTGGTGCAGGACCTTAGAGCGGCCATTACATCGGGAATCGGGACTCTCCCATCTAGACTGCAGGACCGCGTCCAGTTCGAGGTCCACGATATGTTCACCCCCCAGACAAAGAAGGGGATCGATGTCTTTTACCTCCGCCATATCCTCCACGACTGGCCGGATGATTACGCCGTGACGATCCTGAAGAACCTCGTTCCGGCATTGAAGCCTGATTCCAGGATTATTATTTCGGACTCGGTGATTCCCCCGCCGGAGGAGTTGCATGGGTTGCATGAGCGGTTTGTGAGGTATGTTTCAATTTTTACGACCGATTACATGGGAAAAAGGGCTAATGATGTGATGCAGATATCTCGACATGCAGATGATGGTACTACATAATGCACGAGAGCGGACTGAGAAGGATTTTGCGCAGCTGTTGGAAAGGGCTGATCCGAGGCTGAGGATAAAGAAAGTCTGGCGCAAGGGCCACGATGCAGCGGCGGGAACCATTGTAGAGGCTGTGCTTGTAGATGTCCTCTAGTTTTGTTCAATCTCCGATCCTCGATAGCTCCCGGAAACTGAATAAATCTCATTCAAGAGCTATTTTAATCATGTACCGTAGTACGCTGCCTTAAGGCAATTCCAGTCGCTCTGTATTCCTTCCGTTATCGGGCTTCATGGCAGTGCTGGGTGCATCGCCTGCATACCTTGACACCTAAATAGATTAGGAATATCAACAACAACTACTACTACCAACGAAGTGTCCGTAATAAATCAAGTAATGGTCTGATGATAATACCATATCGCAAGGTATATATCTGTAAGAAATTCGGAAAGCTACTACAAGCCGGAAATACCTCCGGGGTCCTAAGTACCATCTACCCTACCTCATTCTCGTCATACCCTCCCCTCTACCACCGCCCTCGCATCCTTCAACACATCATACTCAAAGTTATGTTTCATAAACTCCCCCGGCGACTTAGGAACCTCCACACCCTTCGGCATATACTTCTTCACCTGGTCGCGAATCTTCCACGACTCATCCTGCCCCACGTTCGAGAAGAGCTGCATCGCGGATGCGCGATTAAGCCGTACTTTCTCGAAAAGCCCTAAGCGGTGCTGGATCTCTGTCACCGTGGGGCTGGGACTTGCGAGATCCTTGAAGATCTCGGATAAGGCGCCTGCGTCTTCGATTGCTTGCGCGCCGGCTTGGCCTTGGTCTGGTTTGGTCAGTATAAGTGTAAAGGGAGGGATTGGATTGGAGACGGGACGTACGAGGAAGCATCGGATGTGCTGCATCGCCGATTAGGACGAGGCGCCCGCGTGTCCAGGTTGGAATGGGGTCTCGGTAGAGGAGGGGCCAGCGTTTGATGGAAGTTGCCTTTCTAGGGTGAGTTAGTAAGAGGGGTTCAAGACGTAGTGTAGATAGTGAATGAACGGACTTGAGGATGGCAACTATTGCTGGGTGGTAGTCATGGTATTGGGCGAGGAGGTCGTCGACGGTTGCGTCGCGGTCCCAGTCTTGTAAAGCAGCAGGTCAATATGCGTGATGTAGGAGGGTTGGAAACCAGTGTATACCTTCTTCCTCCGCGCTATCTCGGTTGTCCGCGTGAATTCCTACGAAGTTTTGCTCTGTGTTGCTGGTGAATCAAAATCAGTTTCGTGATGGAGTATATGAGCATACAGAGATACTGCTTACTTTGCGCAAGGATACCATACCAACCGCCGCAGATCACCCGCGACTAGGACCCTCATAATTCCATCCTCAAGCAATGGCGCGACCTGGGGATCGGCACCCAAGATCGCTGTGGGGATCAAAAACCTGAACGCCGCAGACCCTGTCGGGACGGCAGAGACAAACCGACCTAAAATATGCTGGGTGGCCGTTGTATGGACCCCATCCGCAGCAACAATAAGATCGGCATGGTGCACCGAGCCATCGGACAGGCTGACCGAACCCTCATCGGCATTATAGTCTACAACCTCAGAGCGCAGAGTGATCGTGGCAGGGGTTCCAGGACCCTCGCTCGTCGCCAAGCGCTGCAATTCCGAGTGGAGATCAACCCTGTGTGCAAAGAAAAAATGCGCACCGTACGTCTTCAGAAACTGGAGACAGTCGACTTCGACAAGTGGCTTGAGAGACGCGCCCTGCGCTACGATCTGGCGGCGAGCAGCCACCAAGCGAGCCTGTTTGGCGTTGAATCCCCACTGCAGGAGAATCCTTGAGGCGTTAGGGCAGACGTTGATAGCCGCGCCGACCTCGCGGAGGAAAGCGGATCGCTCGAAGATCTGGACTTCAGGTTAGCGCTGGCATCTAGGTGGTTCTCGCGAGCTCTCACCTGGACGGTGTGACCGGCACGACGGAGGCCTGTGGCTGCTGAGAGCCCGGCGATCCCACCACCAATGATGATGACCTTCATTTTTTTAGGCTTGGTGAGCTATCAGTGAAGACTGGAAGAACTATGTGGTTTGCCTTGATCCACGCAGATGCTCTAATAGCGAATCTCTCGACCCTTCGAATGATCGAACCATTCAAGGACCTCGGATGGATGCTTGGGGAAACCGCCGATTGGACGCCGTGGAATGACAAGCACCGTTCTGGCAATGCCCTAACTCGATGGGGGAATTGGGCTTCGATTTCTCGGCGGCTTCGTATAATCCCTTCCCTGTCTGTCTGTCGGCGCTTTGCGAAAGGGAGCAGCCGTGAAGCGAAGGAAGCTCCACCAGCAACTACGAATTGAATTGAATAATTCGAGCAGCTCCCTGGTTTCTATCCACAAATCTGCTACCGGAGGGCATTTGGACGCGCAGATCCTGAGGCTTGGTTAGAAATTGCACCGTAGAGTTAGACTGAGCAACAGCCTTTTAATTTTTTTTTCTTTTTTTTTTCTTTCCTTTTCAACCTCTCTCAGACTTCAGCTAGAAGAGCTGTTGCTGGAATAAGTTTGCTCGCTATAATCTCTCGTCATCCACTGCTGGTTCTGTTGACGACGTTTTCTGCGGCGAGATCTTGCTTCGTTATACACCCCTAAACAGCAAGATGTCTATCTCTCCAACGGAGGTGGACGCGTCTGTCAAGCAAGTCGACGAGACGTCAAATAACAGCAACCAGTCCTCCGATGTAGACATCGAGAAAGAGGCTCCTGCCCAGCATCCTCCCCCAGGCCCTCCTGCCATCCCTCCACCACCAAATGGCGGCCTCCAAGCGTGGCTCCAAGTCCTTGGAGGGTTCCTCTTCGTCCTGAACACATGGTAAGCCTTAAACCTCTGAAGTGTGAGCTATTCATCAGCTAACGCATTCACAATACAGGGGAATGGCCAATTCCTTCGGTATCTTCCAGACCTACTACGCCACCACACTTTTGACAACATCCAGCCAGTCGTCAATTTCCTGGATCGGATCAATCCAAGGATTTCTTCTTCTGTTCGTCGGTGTATTCTGCGGACGGGCGTTTGACGCCGGATATTTCTACCCTGTTGCTGGTCTGGGTATCTTTCTATCCGTCTTCGGAATGATGATGACCTCGCTTGGGACGGAATATTACCAGATTTTCCTCGCCCAGGGACTCTGTCTGGGTCTTGGATCGGGGTGTCTATTTACCCCGTCAATCTCCCTTGTGGGAACATACTTCTCGACCAGACGCGGGTTGGCAACAGGCGTCGCAGCGAGTGGAAGTAGCGTCGGTTCGTCTGCCTTCCATCCCCACCTTTCTCAACCCCTCCACTGACAGTATTTCTCCAGGCGGAATAATCTTCCCCATCCTCATCCGCCGCCTAATCACAACAGTCGGATTCCCCTGGGCCGTGCGCGCAATGGCCTTCATAATGCTCGGTACTCTCACCATCGGAATCTGCCTCCTCCGTCCAAGACTACCACCTCGGAAATCCGGACCCCTCGCGGATCTTGCTGCCTTCAAGGATCCCGCGTATACCACCTTCGTGGTCGGGCTAGCTCTTGGATTCATGGCGTTCTTCATCCCCTTCTTCTATGCGGAGAACTTCGCGCTGAAGATCGGTGTTGATACCGAGTTATCGTTTTATATCCTCAGTATCATGAATGCGGCTGGGATGGTGGGCAGATTGGTTCCTAATGCGATTGCGGATCGGTATGTCGTTCTCCATCTTTATACACACACCATGAATTCACAACGCTAACCATTGCTCCAGAATTGGAGCCCTAAACGTAATCGTCCCCTGCAGCTTCATCTCTGGCATAACAATCCTCGCCTGGGTATCCGTCAAAAATCTCGGCAACCTCCTCGCAACCTCAATCATGTACTCCTTCTTCTCCGGCGGCCTAATGGCCCTCCCACCAGCCGTTCTGGTTGCGCTAAGCCCAAGCTTGAACCAGATTGGCGTGCGGGTTGGGATGGCGCTGACGATCGGGTCGTTTGGCGTGTTGATTGGGTCGCCGATTGCCGGTGCGATTCTGGCGAGACAGAGCGATGGGCATTGGGTTGAGGATTTTGAGTATACGGGGACGTTAGTGTTCACGGGGGTTGCGTTGTTGGTTTGTGGGGCGTTTATGGGTGGGACGAGGGTTGTTAGGAAGGGGTTTACTTGGAGCAAGGTGTAGAGGGCTTCTACTTGATGATGTGGTTCGTCTTGTCGGGTTTGGACGACGTAGAAGAGACCTGGTGGCATTCAAAAAAATTGATGCAGTACATAGCTGCAATATATAATTATGGAATCTCATATCTCCTTACTCCAGAAAGGTTTACATTGACTTGACCTGTTTATATCAGCGCAACTATCAACAATTCGATGACTTCCTAATGCTCATTTCTCGCCGCCTCGAGTTCGGCAGGGTTTACGTTGATGAAGAAGGTCTGAAATGTTTCCCCTATGACCACTTCGCAAAATTGACTGTAAGCACATCCACTGTCTTCCGAATTTGAAGCCGAACTGTGCTTCGATATCCACTTTGCAACTTGTTGGCAAGTGCAGTCCTGAAGGCCCGGTAGCTCTATTGACATTGGCCTTGTGATGAAGCAATTGAAGAACAACTCCTTCATGACCACCATTTGAAGCCTCTCCAATGGAAAGGTCATGTGGCCCATTACTGATGTCAAGATTTGCACCTTCATCAATAAAATGCTGGACACTATTCTGGTGGCCGGCTTTTGGCGCAAGTTCCAAGGGATGCGATTCCAATTGCAAACCTCTCAGGTCAGACTTCGCCGCATGATTTAGCAGAGAGCTGACAACGCTTTTCTGCTCCCTCGCTGGCAACACCTAGAGGCGTTATATGTCTTCCTTTGGTATTAGTTTCGGCGCCATATTGCAGTAACTCGTTGACTATGCGAGCAAGCCCTGAGCCGCAAGCACAATAGAATGCACCAGGCGCACGAGGTGTGCCATGCATTAATTTAACGTTTCCGGCATTGAGATGAGGGCGTCCTGTAAGACTCTAGGATTGTACACTTCTTTAACACCCAATGGCCTCTCTTCTCTGATTACATTCATCCAGAGCATAGAGGGCCACCTTAACTATAGTGTTGACTTTCAGCATCTTCAGCAGAGTATCGAAAAGGCCAACTGCAGGGTTAACGAGCGCAGCATGCTACTACCGTCTCGAACGCCGAAGACAAGTCCTAGGACAGACTCTCCTGCCTGCGTGACGTTCTCCTGGATATTTTAGGTCAATTGTTTTGAGACACTCATCGCAAGGAATGTGTCCGGCCACGGTGTTGCTGAGTGGGAATCACGACCACAGACAGGGGGTGTAGGCGTGAGAAAGCAATTTCAAAAGCAAGGAACACAAAGGGTTTCCATGAAGCTCCGTGATGAAAGTAGATGAATGTAATAACGAAGAATTGTGGGCTTAGGAAGACCGAGGGAAAAGAGCAGTTCAAAAGTAAGGCTTTGAGACAGGAAACGAAGTCGATAGCACAAGTACAGTGTACGAAATCCGGCATCCATCCTGCAGCATGGGAGCAGATTATATATAAAACAGTATACAAGAAAAAGACCAAGTTACGCTACCAACATAGCAATCATGCAGTAAAACACAAATCGTGACGAAGATCTATATTAGCTACATCTCTAGTCACAGTCTATCTATGTCTCTACCTCCGTCATAATCGCCCGAAACTCCGCAATAAGCGCACTCCGCATCATATTATATAAATCCAGCCCATCAGCCTCGTCAAGACCACAGGCCCGTCGATCCAACCGCTCCAGTAACCGGGGCACCTTGTTGACATCCAACAGCAGAATCTGCTTCGTGAGCGAGCTTTCATCCGCGTAGTCGAGTTGGTACGAGCCCAGTGAGAGTCGGACTGTCCCGGTGCTTGACCCTGATCCGCCAGCTTGGCTACTCTGTGCGCTTACGTTATCTGGGTGTCGGTCAGAAGAATAAAATGAGTCCTGCTGGTAGGGTATATTGCTGCTTGTATCAAGAGAAGACCATGTGTTTGCCGAGGGAGAGAACGGACTACTGGTGCTCCGATGGCTGCGATCTCTCCGATTCCGCAGCCGCGATTGGTAGAGGAGGTGGTAGAGGTTGAGGTTCTTGCGGAGGAGAACGAGCATGAGGAGGCGGGTTGTGCTATCATGGGGAGAGGTGCATTTGAGCGCGTTGCAGATGTGGATGAGGGCTTCCTTGTTCTGGGACAGGGCGACGTCCATGCTCATGAGGCGTATGTTGGCCTTTTGGATTTTTTCCAGGGCGCGTACGATGGTTTGGAAGCAGGGGCATGTTGGGTTAGTACTGTGTGACTTTGGGGTCGGGTTGAAGACGAGGTTGTCGAGTTGGTGGGCGGAGGAGAGCTGTGGGTGGTGTGTTGTCGGGGAGGCATATTGGGAGGAGGCAATGTCGCCCGTCACGAAGTCTGAGATGGCGGTTGGAATGGGACTGTTTATGTTAAATGTCGTGGAAAGGGGCTTTGTTGAAGAGTCAGAGAGCATGGGACCTGCATCTGCTTGATCGCCTGTGTAGAGAGGGCTTGTGGCGGACATGGAAAACCAGCCAGAGAGCATCGAGTCGACGGGCTCCATCATGATCGAATCGGTGGCCAAGTCGACAGCGGATAATGAGACCTGGAGATTCTGATCTTTGTCGTCAGGGGCTGTGGTGGTGGTGGTCGTGAAGTTGCGTTCGCTCTGGGCTCGCGGAGGACTGTTGTGCGGGGTGGGAATGCGAGCAGGACGCACCCCCGACTCTCGATTAGCTGCAGGGATTCGTCCTGACCGTCCCGGCGGGCTATGGACACAAAGAGCATTTAAACCCAGACAACGCATGCAGCCAGCAGCCGTGGGAACGCATTTCACCTTTGCCTGGTGGCAGCTATCGCACGAGGCCCTAAGAGCCCGTTTCCGAGTCCCCATGCTCTTGGGCATTGACTTGTGCAGACAAAGAAAGCGGGGGGAGGTCAGATAAAAGCTCCGGGGAGAGGGAAGCTCGTATTTGCTTGTTCCTGTCTAAACTCCGAACAGTGGAGCTGTTAGTCGTGATATACAATGGGAGATGTCGCGATCGCCCAGTACTTAAAGCTTGCTGAGCGTTGGGGACAGCTTCAAGCTCTGGATCGGTGACATTGACCGACCGGGGCTGAAGCCTCGGCTTTGTAAGAAAGCAAGGGGGTCTTCCGAAGGTATTAAGAGGGCTAGCCCCATTGCTGTCTTAGCACTTTGCCAACCATAATACCCCATTACGTCCTTCTTCAGCGTGGCCTTCCAGGCGTTTGGTGCCTTCGGAGATTCCCAACGCTCGAGGTAATCAAAGCTTCTGCTATCTTGATAAGGATATGTAGCGGCCGCCACGCTCCTCGATCCACGCGGCATGGTTGGGCCAGGATACAATCAAAAATCCTATATTGACGACACTTGTCACGCCATCCCGAAGCAATGATACGTCGATACGAGGGGCGACTGACCAGGGTGTCTGCGTGTGCAGCACTCTGAGGGAACCCTGCAACTGCTCCTCGTATAGACGACACCCTTGTAGCCAGAGGGGAGCCTCGAGGCTGCCAATTCACCAGGATCGACCCATACAAGTGATTCTCCCGTTGATGGAACCGCGGATTCAAATCCGACCAGATCGCGTTGAGCTTGAGTGTTACTCGTGCCTTCTAGGTCGAGCCATGGCAGATTAAGCAACGCAAGGCGGTTGGACAGATATTCGGACTTTCACGGCTGCTACGCCTCTTTACGATCCCGTCTGCTGCAGTTCGTCATTTAATTGGCAACCGGCAAAGCTACTGGCTGTGAGGCGTTCAGCCAGGACCAAGGATGGATGCTTGCGAGTCACCAAGCACGGTTCGCTTGACCACTTTTCTTGATCTTGAGCTATTCTTAGACGCCTGCGGTACCTAACCGGCTAGATAAAATGCCGCCAAACAAGGTCTTGGGTTCCCACGCGGGGTAGTGGTCAATGATACGCACAGCTCCACTGAAGCATTGGAACAACGTGGCCTTTGCACACACCATATGGCGCTGGTGTTGTAGCCAAGCTGATGATTATTAAATATTATCCTGGACCTGGAGAAATAATATAAACCCCGTGTTCATCCGCAACGCGGACTAACTCTCCCCCGGTTCGCTTCGATATCCCATCCCCGGACCCTCGGATCTACCCTGTTCTATATGTAACAATAGCGTAGAAACTGTATGTACCCATACCCACATCCGTCCCTCATTGGATCCTCTTGCCCCGACTCTCAAACGGCAGCAGCAGACTCAACAAAATGAGCAGGGCAAACAGCGCAGCACACACAAACAGCGGCGCCGTCGTTTCAACATTCGCATAGCTCCCAACCAGAACACCCACAATACCCCCTAGACGATTCACAACCAAGCAAAGCGCATACCCTGTGGCTCGATGGGCAGAGGGGAGAATCTCTGGGGTATAAGCGTAAATCGTGCCGTAATACATATTCCTAAACAAGACATGGTCAGTCCTTCCTCGGAGACGAGATGACAGCTAGGAAATGGCACAACTCACGAAGCAGCCGAAATTGCTGCAGAAACACCCACATTCTGCGCCGGGGTGCGAATCTGCGTGTAACCGAATTGAAGAACCATTGTGCATAATGCCCCGAGTGCCATCGTACCCCTGCGACCGACAAATTTACTTTCCACGAGACCAGCTGCCAGAATTGGCCCTGCGAGGCCGGAGACTTGATTAATTGCGTAGTTGCGCCATCTTATGTACGTAGAACCGGCGCCCACCTTCCGACCCTGCGACTCGAGATAGTACGGCAGGAAGACATGGTAGAGCGGACTGACTATCCCAATGACTAGCCAGTTGAGGATAATAACGGTGTATGACCATGCTAGCTGGCGAGTCTCGAAGAGGCCTAGCACATGCTTCGTGATGCGGATAGAGGACCAGGCTGATTTCTCCGAGTCAAGGACGATCCCCTCTCGACGGAGATCGTCTAGGGTGAGTGTGAATGGACGGTTATATTTGTCTGCGATGTTTGAGAGGAACTGGATGACTTCTTCATCGCGGTTCTGCGTGATCAGCCATTTCGGGGTTTGGACCATGCGGACGACAAGGACCCGGAGAATGCTGAGGACTAGGGTGAGGCCGCCACATGTGAAATGCAGATAGCGCCAACCCATGTTATCGCTGCGTGAACAGGTGGCGGGGGTTGCGCCTGATGGGCAGCTGTAGTTGGCCATGAAAGCCCAGGCGAGGAGGCCGGCAATGGTGTAGCCCACTGCCCACCAGATGGACATGAATGTGACTAGCCATGAGTGACCGCTGGGAAGGAACTCTAGGAGGCTGGTAGAGTCGAGAATGTAATTTCCTCCCACGGCTGTTGAATACAGAGCGACCCTTGAAATGTATATGAGCCTGCTGCACATACGCTCTATCGCAGTACTATGGTGAACTTACAAGGCAGCAAAAGGAATATATCCCGGCATTCCCCCCGCAATGATCACAAAGATCGCAGCCAGAAATAACGAGGCATTGAATGCAAACCGTCTGCCAATAATATCGGCCGACAATCCCCAAAAGGCTGCCCCGAAAAGGAGGCCGATCTGAGATCCAAGCGAGATCCCAGCAAGCTTCGAGCTTGGATTGCCATACTCAGTCACAATTTGAGGCTGCGCAATTGACTGGCAGATAATCAAGACCTGGCAATAGACCGCGTTAGTCTATCGATATGTATACGCCATAACCAGAAACAACCTACCGAATCCACAGCATATCCAAACCCATTCAGGAAGAATAGCTTCCACTGAAAGGGCGTCATGCCAATATTGTCAATGGCTCCATTGACAAGAGCCATCTTCCGGGTCAAAACCGGATCAATCAGGGAAGTATCCAGGACATCTTCGTAGAAGCCGGATGTCTCATCACCCTTTGGCTCATCGCCCTGTTTGGTCGGGCTAGCAACAGCCGAAATGGCCGTCTCACCCATGGCTCTGTAGGAGATAGACACGCGCTGACTCTAGGTATTTGATTTGTGTATCGGCCTTGATAAACGAAACCTGATTCTGAATGGCTCTCGAGTTCATTGAACCTGCTCGGTCCAACATTTAAGTAGATCACATTCCCGATACGAAATCAATACTCTTGATTCCTCTTTTCAGCACGCCATTTTGAGGCGTTCTTTATCGTCGTGGGATGACTGGGTGGGAAGAGTAAGGTTTTGACATTTCGTCGTCTGTCATTTCCCCGTCCCCGTTCTCCAGGAGTCTAAGTTCCTGAATAACCTCAAAAGCTCCGGGCCGTTTGACCTCGTATCTCCATACAGCGAGCCGGACACTCGGGGCTTTGCATCGGAGGGTTACGAACTTAGATATCCTGCCACGCTACCGGGATTACGGGCCAGCACCGGAGCTTGCCATTTGATCGGAAGATTAAGAGCAGGGAAGATGCGATAACGGTCGTCGCTGGCGCAATCCAGCCATACAGTGGCGCCGTTGGGGGGGGGGGGGCGGGGGGGTCAGCACTGCTCACCAATCACCCACCCATCACTCATCCATCGACATCCTTCCCCGCACCATCACGAATCCCTGTCTCACCTGAGTCTCTCCAAGTCGTCAGGTTTCGCGTATATATATATCATCCAGGTGTACGTTACATCGAGTAAAACTACAGCTTCAGTTCTCAGTTACTACGTGCAATCTCCGATAAACCAGCCGAAACCATGCCTCGCGCCCTCGCAAAAGTCGGCGACCACGTCATCGCGGAGACCGAAAACTGGGAGACCGTTGAGGGGAATATCTACGTACGTCTAATATATCTTCATAGTACTTATTTACCCTGCTAAGGTATTATCATAGTTCCCTCCAACCGCCATCAAGAATACCGAGCTTCTCAAACACTCGGACCTGTCCACCTTCTGCTCGTGGAAGGGATATGCTTCCTACTGGAGCATCGCTGTGGATGGTATGTGAACCCCAAGCCCCAGCCTGATGAGGGGCCTAGTGTTAATAGTGATATATGTAGGACAAACCCTTGAGAACGCCGCCTGGTATTACAAGGAGCCGTATGACGCTGCGAAGAACATTAAGCACTACATCGCGTTCTGTGAGTTGCAGCGGCAGCCGTTGCAAACCCGAACTAATGATGAATAGACAAGGACAAGGTCGACATTGTAGAAGAGTAGCTCATAGAACTCGAACCGGGTATAAGTTGCTTTCTTTCAGCCTATAGCGCAACAATGGAACTGAGGTCGATGGTGAATTGACCTGTTTGATGCCTGGAGCTTACACGATAGATGGTCAGATGTCTCTTGTTCTAGTAAAATTTAGTAATTGCAGGTAGATACACAAAGTCATTCTACACAACAATGCTGGTTGACGGTAAATTTGTGGCCAAAAACGGCTATTCCTGTCGTTGTTTCAACATTACTTAGAAAATAACCAGGGATAACTTATGTGCTGCTCAGTGATTGCTTAAGTTACTTCTAGATAATTCTAGGATAGCTCCCTAAGTTCTCCATGCACGCACCTGGGTGCTTACCCATAATCTGGAGCTACTCTGTAAGCAAAAAGCGGCACTAAGTCGTCGGGCTGAATACAGAAAGAGAAGTTTCAGGTAGACCTTCCAGCAAAGAGCATGACATAGGTATCTATATATCAAGCCCAGTGAATTTCAAATAGACCAACACTTAACAAGACAAGAAACACGGACCCCTAGCCCGGACTCTACAAGAATATTAACCCCCAAAATATCTCCTCCATAACCCACATCTCAAGGCCTAAAAACAAACTTATGAACATCCTCCTCCTCCTGCAAACTACCCACACTCCTCTTTGAAGAAAACGGCAAATTACTCCACACCATAACCGGCGGCCAACGTTTATTAACAAGTCCCGCAAACCACCTCAGCCGGTACGAACAAACATGATCCCCCTGCACACCATGCCTCCCCTGCCACAGATTCTCAAACCTCAAATCCACCCCGCGCGTGTCATCAGCCACCCTCCTCGGCAGACTCTCCAGTATGGTCGAAAACGTATCCACATCCCCTGCAGGAACATGGGAGGGGAAGTCAACCAGGATACTGATTTTCATTACTGCTCTTGTATCATCAGGCGCTATACTTTCATCGCTTGGGCGGATGTACATGTGGAAGCGCATTACGTTGTTCTCGTTATCGGTGAGACGGAGCCAGGGATCTAAGCTGTTGCGAATCGCCAACCCGATGGCGTTGCCGCATTTGAGGATGTCGAAGTCGGTGTCTGTTTCGAGGTCGATTACGGCGGGATTTGTGTTTGGTGGGTGGAGGAGGGATTGCACGGGAATGTATTCTGATGTGGAGCGGCCGATGCAGGTTGTGGCGAGGTCTTTGCATGTTCGGCACATGGTGAAGAAACCGGTTGGTTTGCAAGTCATTGCTGTGGTTTTATCTAAAGAGTCAGTTAGTGAAGAAAGCCTTGCGGTGGTAGATTCTGTTAGGTAGTAGGGTTTGGAGCGGGTGAGATGACAATGATATTTATATGCTAGAAATAAAGGACGTGGTGTTGAATCAGTATCAAATAGCTTTGATAGAGCGCCTTTGTTAGCGAAACCGCCATCGGGTTGTAGATAAAGAGTAGGGCCTGGCCATTGATCTGGTCAGTGAACCTATTTGCAATCGTCCTGTTTGTCAGTTGTCTCAAAGATAGGAGTCCGCTTGAATCCCTGTCACTAAAAAGGTAATCATGCTCCAGTACAGAGATTGAAGAGACAATCACGACAAAACCGTAGACCGGTCAGGAACCAAACTCAACTACGCGTAGAATGGCATTTGACTACATTCTGACTAGGCTAGAACATAACTAAGAAATGCATAGGAAATCATAGCAATCAGCTCGCAGTATCATATATCAATCGACAACACCGGAGGTCTACGAGGTGGAAAAAGTCAAGGAACTGACTAGGGCTAGCTCTTCGGAACGACTAGTTTCTTCACTGGAGCTCGGGATTGCTGGCAGGTAGAGGGCTATTATCACTTATAGGGCGCAGGCAGCATGTGTATCCCCACATCCTTCCTCTGAGTCCACATGGGCGGACTTGGTACTTGGCAGCTGTACTTGGCAAGGACCTTGAGGTGAGGACCTTGCGAGCCACATCCCCCCTCCCCAAAAGTGACGAAATATCTCGAAGCTCCGAGCCGACATTTCAAAATGCAGACTCTGTGGCTATTCCTGCTCATCTGCATCGCAACGGCAAAGGTGGTAGAAGTCGCGGGTGCTGACTGGCAGGTATCTATCTACACACCACCACATCCAACACCGCCATGTGGCCTATATCTAACGTTCGCAGGACATCACGCAAGTCGTCGTCGCAAATATCACAATCGTCGAAGAAACCGATACCCGACAAGAAGAGGAGTACTCCCGCCTGAAGCACCGACTGCAGCGATCCACCGGAACATGGAATACCAACCACCCACGGTACCGCCTGCTCATGGCGCTGTACGGGTTCAGCCGGTACAAGGAGCGCAATCTAGCCGAGGTGAAGCGGTGGCGGGATCTATATAAGCATGTCCCAAAGAACCAGAAGCAGCTTGTGGAAAAGGTTGTCGGGTACACGCGCAAGGTCAACACGGTCGAGCATCTTTTCAACGACAATGACAAGATTGCGCGGGATATCGTGCGATACAGTCTTGAATTTTACGATATCTCTCAGCGAGAGCTGGACGACTTTATTAAAGAGGCTGAGAAGGATAAGAAGAGTCCCGATCGCACGAGCGTCGTACAAGCAATGAAGCATTTTGTCCGCGACTGGTCGGAGGAAGGACTCTTCGAGCGTGAGGACGCATTCAGGTGTATCCTTGACAATCTCGCCAGTATGAACCGCTCAGAAGACAGCCCGATTCGGGTATTAGCCCCCGGCGCAGGGGCCGGACGATTGGGATATGAAATCGACGCTTTACGAGGTTCGTCTCGTTCCCATGATGGTAGACTCTCGATCTAACTGCCGCAGGCTTCCAAGTGACAATCAACGAATGGTCTACATACATGAATCTCGTCCACCGCTACGCAACCCAAGTCTCCTCGCCGAACAGTCTCGCCTACTACCCCTACATAGACTGGTGGTCGCACCATGCAACCACATCCGACATGCAGCGCGCGGTGCACTTCCCCGACTGGATTCCGTCGACGTCGAAAGTCGTGATGGTAGAAGGCGACTTTACGACTCTTTTCCCCGAGTCAGACACAGGCTCCTACGAGGTCATCGTGACACTGTTCTTCATCGATACCGCGCGCAACCTGATGGCGTACCTTGAGAATATCCACCGGCTGTTGAAGCCCGGTGGGACGTGGATTAACCTCGGTCCGCTATTGTATGGGACGGGGCCCTGGTTGCAGCTCTCGTTGGATGAGATTGTGAAGTTGAGTGAGGCGTTGGGGTTTGAATTTAATGTTGATGAGACAGGGTCAGAGGTGTGTGGGACACCTACACTGGGAGAGGGGCTGGATGGGAAAGTGAGGAGGTTGTATGTGCCGTATGCGCAGAACTCCAAGGGATTGAGTCGGAATGCATATGATGCGCAGTTCTGGCATGCGACGAGGCGATAGTGGTGTATTGTACTCTGTATCCTATCTAGATGCTTGAACTTCTTCTCAGGGCTGAGTAGATCTTATGCTCATTCCAGACAATGATCGACAGGTTCTCTTAGCTGCAGCCCGGCAAGACCGTGATTGATCAGCAGAAGAAAATCAGGCGTCCAGCAAAAACGAAAACATGATGATTGGCCAGGATATGAGAGGCAGGGTTTCAAGGGATGGATGATGTGCGACACGCCGATGGGCACCATCTCACCTCACTTCACAAGTTCACCTCAACCCAGCAAAATGGATGCTAAAGAACAGAATGTCAGCCTCAAGCATGATCTCGCGGACCTCAATAGTGACATGGAGGACTTGGTGTCCGAGAAGTCCCTGCTACGACGCATCGACTGGCGCATCCTCCCCATCATGTTTCTCACCTACTTCCTGCAGTTTCTCGACAAAGTGTGCTTGAACGTGAGTGCCACAATCACCGCTGGAATAGCAATGTTGACCTAGTAGTATGCAAATGTAATGGGGATTCAAAAAGACCTAGGCATGTCCGGGAACGACTTTTCCTGGCTGGCGACGGCCTTCTTTATCGCCTATGCCGTGGCCGAGATTCCACAAGGTACGGCCCTACCCAGTAAATAGTGTACATAGCTAATCCAATGAAGGGTTCATGCTACAAAAATACTCCATTGCCAGAGTCCTTGGCTGCAATGTCTTCGTCTGGGGTCTCGTCCTCTGCTGCTCCACGGCAGCACAGAACTACTCTGGCCTGCTAGCCCTACGAATCGTCCTTGGCATGACAGAGGCTGTCGTCGGTACCTCCAACCCCCCCCTTCCACCTCCAAATGCATGCTAACCAACAGCCCCCTCCCTAACGATGTACACAAGCATGTGGTACACTCGACGCGAAGCCACCCCTCGCTTCGGCCTCTGGTACTGCGGCGCCGGAGCCGGGCAGATAATCGGCGGCCTTGTTTCCTTCGGCGCACAACATGCCCCTCCCTCTCTCTCCCTCTCAGGCTGGCGCATCATGTTCCTCGTCATCGGATTAGCCAACATCCTCGTGGCCCTTCTCATCCTCGTCTTCCTTCCCCAATCTCCCGAAGCAGCACGATTCCTCTCCCAAAGAGAGAAAACCTACTTAGCTAACCGTCTCAAAGCCGACTCCGCCAGCCTGGGACCGAAAGAATTCCACAGCCCCTCCCTCCTAACCGCCCTAACAGATGCCCAGTCCTGGCTTCTCCTCCTCATCACAATCCTAACAACCACCCCATCAGGTCTAATCACCACATTCTCCTCATCCCTCATCAAGGGATTCGGGTATACATCCAAGGAAAGCGCCCTCCTGAACACCCCCTCGGGGGTCGTAACCATCATCTCAATCCTGCTCTCCACCTACGCAATCGCAAAGGGGTATCCGCGCTGGCTTGCTATGAACGTCTGTCTTGTTGTGACCCTACTGGGAGCATGCCTTATGTCGTTCCTGCCGATGGATAATCAAGCAGGGTGTCTTGTGGGGATTTATCTGGTTAATGCGGTACGTCACTTTACTTCCTTTTTTTTTTTTTTTTTTCCTTGACTTGCTACCGGAAGCATAAGTCTAACAGACAGGTGCAATTGATTCAGACCGTCGCCCCTTTAGGCCTCATCCTCGCCTGGATCGGGGCGAATTTCAAAGGATACACGGGGAAAGTCACCGGAGCAGCGTTCATCTCGGCCGGATTCAGTGTTGCGAATATCATCGGCCCGCAGACGTTTCAGGCTAGGGACGCTCCTGAGTACGTCAATCTCATCATCTTTAATTCTTTGTTTTCTTATTTGGGTCGGGATTGGGGAGCGGATGTAGATGAGATGCTAACATGGCTAGCAGATACATCCCCGCGAAGGTTACGATCGTGGCCGCAAACGCAGCGGCAATTATCGTTACAATTGCGCTGCGTGTGCTCTATGGTTTGAGGAATAGGAAGGCTGAGCGGCTGGGTGTTTCGGCGAAGAGTTCGATGGAGAGGAGGGTTGCGAAGGGGGAGGTGGAGGAGGGGGATATGTATGCGGGATTTCGATATGTTTATTAATATAGTGTTCCTGGGTGGATAGGTGGGAGAGTTAGTGCAAGACTATTAAGCGGGGTATTTGTATCTACCTTAGCTGGAAAATATGAAGCAATGTGGAGCTTCTGAGCGATATATAGCGATATATATATTTCTGTAGGTCCACCGTCACAGTAAAAAGCGGAGCCTTAACCCCACCACCCCCCCACTTCCCTTCTGTCAACCTTGGACAACCTCACACCACCATCACAACACAACAAACTAAACCCTCCCAAAACACAAGCTAGAAGAAAGCAAAATGGCATCCACCCTAGCAAAATTCAAACTCTTCTTCCACGTCCCCCCCGCTTCCCTCGAACCCGTCAAGAGCGCCGTCTTTGCCGCCGGCGCTGGCCGCTATCCAGGTCCAGGCAACTACACCGAATGCTGCTGGGTAGCGTCTGGCACGGGCCAGTTTCGCCCGGGCGATGCGGCAAATCCAGCTATTGGAAATGTAGGGGCTTTGGAGAAGATTGAGGAGTTGAGGGTTGAGACGTTGTGTGTTGGGGAGGATGTTGCGAGGAGGGCTGTTGAGGCTTTGAAGAAGTGAGTTTGTTACTCCATTCTGGGGTTATAATCATGCGTATGAGGTTTAGGTAGTTGAAGGGGGTGACTAATTATTAGTAGGGCACATCCGTATGAAGAGCCTTCGTACGGGGTTATTCGGCTGGAGGACTTCTAGATGATAAGCTGGGATTGTCTGACGAATATGGGTTATTTGTTCAGCAAAAGCACCGAGAAAAGACTGAAAATTCTAGTCATTATCTACAGTGTTCCTTGAGCAGACTCGGATCCAATGCCCTCACGGAATTTCGAAAGTGGCGAATGATTCCTTGTCCATCAAGAGTCTGGTGACTGATTCTTCGCCCATCGAGTTTCTGTAGCCATACACGCTATCCACCTAGAATTTTTGTTAATTCAGAGATAATTGCTTTAGCATTAACTTCCATTACTCGCAAAAGTTCCACAAACCACGATAGCCGTTTCGTATACCATGTTTCTCGTTGACAACTGGTGTTTGCATATTGTTCCTTCATTGTATAGCCGTGCTCTAGCCATATCAGATATTCCACCATTTTTTTAGATACAGCTGTCATGAGAATGGAGTTAGGGTTGTGGCTATACCCATTTGTTTCGTAATCAAACACAAATAGGACCTGCGCAGGTTAGGTGCTCTTATATACAGTTGGAGCTTGAGGTATCTTACCTTTTGAACGTCGTTGGTGCTTCAGTTCATGTCTCTCTCTAATGACTTGAATAGTCTCATCGTACCTGTCTTTGAGAATCGCCATCCATTTCGACCTCAACCTCACGAGAGACTCTGAAGCCAGAGGACTCATTTCGTTTTCAAGTATTGCAATATTGCAATGAATTCCTCTTCGTCCAGAATTTCGCGGGCATTCTCTTCACATAGTAGTTCCCATTTCGGGGCGGCACGTTGGTTCCAATATTTAGCTCTGCTGTGACAGATATGGGTCGTGCCAAGTTTACCGAAGGGTGATCTGCGTATTAATGAGAAAATCACTGTTCGAGATGCTTCGCTACCCTTGGAGTCTTCCACTAGAGAAACAAACTCTAGCCCCCAAACGCAGCCGGATGAATTTCATTCAAACCCAACATTGAAGGTAGTGGGGAGATGGCATCCATCTGGGGCACAAGGGTAACGGCAGTTGTCAAAGAAGAAGATGTCAAGGTTCCCACCCAGGCAAACACCCATGGAATCTATGATGTTCCACACATTGCGCCTATGTTTGGTTAATTCTGCTGCCAAATAAAACAGAACTGTCTGTCCGTTTTGATCCGGATGGTTGACATTTGTTCCTTTATCAAGCAGAAATTGCGTCAATTTAGCATCCAGGTGCGGTGCCAGTGAGTGTAATGCATTTTTTTATTTTGCCCTGCACTGTTGGGGATGTTAAAACTTGCGAAGCCGCACTGAACGAGAGTCTCGGCTTCCTCATAATTCGTCACATAATGCATGAAGTTGTTGTCTTTTGCCCATCGGCCATTAAACACAAATTTGCGTCCTTGCAGAGCTTAACAAGGGGAATGAAGTCGATTCTGCTCATTTCATGGTAAACCAGGCTTGATAACACGTGGTAAAGGTAACTCTGAAAGATTTCCTACGGGTGACAAGACTGGATCATATCAAGTGCTTCCACAATCAAGCCCCAATTTCCCTGAAAGGATGCGTACTTGATAAAATCGTATTTCTTACAATCTTCGCTGAAGATAACCCCGTTGATCCTCTCTTTCGCAAGGTTGATATCCTCCCTGATTTTTGGCGACTTTTTGATACCTTTCCATTTCGCAGCGTTGTTACCCTAGGCTCGCGAAAACTTTCTCAACCAAGCGTTGTAGATTGGTGTCAACCTTGCTCCACTCCAACTGACAACTATTGACTGCGAGATCAAACGCCCTATTTCCCGCAGAGGACTGAAGCAAAAGCAGTATCTGTCGTAACGCCTCTAAGCGCCGGACCAGAAATTCTATCTCGTCCCCAGCTTTGTGCTGGTTGTAGCCCCGAATTTCCTTGAAGCGGTTGATGTTGCCTGTAACTTGGACGACAAAGGCCGCCATGCCAACCCCGGCGGACACGACGCCGATAATTTTCGGCCTTGGTGCAGAGTCTGTGTAAGAGGCAAGTTGGATTTCAAAACATAGGTCAGGTCAGACTTGAAGAAGAAGTCAATGGTGGGCGAGGGGCCGCCTTGACCGACTTTCTTCAGCCTTGCTCAAGCACTGCCTCACCGTTGAACCAATGAAATCGAACACTTATCCATTTCTAGCCAAATGGTAGATGTTTGGGCAAGGTCTCGATTAAACGATGGGTTATTCTTGAGTGGTAGGCGCGGCGGCACTTTTTAGGGCAAGTGCCAACCTTTAGCCACCCACTGTCGAGTTTGCTACACTCAAAGTTCTTCAGATAATTTCAACTGTAGTTGATTTTAAAGATTCATTTTTGACTATGTTGCTGTGTCTAGGATTCGGGCGGTGGGTGGTCGTAGATCGTTGAGAGCAGCTCTTTTTCTTAACTAACCCTCCCAGTTCGGAAGTATCTTTCGACTTAAGGAACCCAAACGTCAGAAAGCTTGTGACTACACTAGGGGCAGAGACAGGTAGGTAGATATGAAATAGAAGCCAGCAGCCAGCTTCAACTTACCTCTTCTGGTACAGCCCGAACACTGTTCTGCGTTGGATAACTTGTATTTGGCGCAATGTGGGTTTCCACAGGTATCTAGACAGCGTAGATTAGTGATCACTCTTTATTATATAGAAGGACGCACTAGTTGCTCAATTTTGGTCTAAATGAACGCCGCGTACTTAAGCAAATATTGAGGTTGATTTGAATACGTACGCTTCGTGCAGTATAGCGAGGCTTTGAGCACTTTCCCCCCAGAATAGTACGTCACCTTAACTTTGTCGCAGTTTGTTGCTTTACACTTATTCGGCCTAGGACGTTGAGGAACGGGCTTTGAGTTGGAGCTGCCCATGCTGTAGGTAGACCGAGGAAGGTTTAGATAGCAGGAGGGTTGGTAGATAGTAACACCTAAAATTCGACCTGGACTGGTTTGTTTAGTGAGTAAGTGTTAGTGATCAGGTTTGGAATATCTCACTGGCATATATAGTCATATTGTGAAAGAATGAGGGTCAAACATGTCAGTCATCCACCGCCAACCCCCGCTCCAAACAAACATGTGTCACAAGGACACGACCTGCAACCCTGCAGGGTAGGTACAAGGCTGCCGGAAATAGAAAACCCACGGCTAGGCCTCTGATATGTTCTGATACAATTGACTGGTCGATTCGCGTGGAGCACCTAATACCCCGGTTTGTATCTGTAGTTGGTTCATCGTGCGACATTCGGGCAAACTCAGGGCGAACATTCGACATTACGAAGCCATGAGCCCGTACAGCATACTCCGGAGTAGGGATCTGTGCAAGAGTCATAACATTTAGGTATTAGGGTGTTGTAAAAGAGGATTAGATTGTGTCCATGTATGAAGTTAGCTGCCGTATTTTGCTTCTGGAGTAACAACCAGAATTCTGACCAACTTTAGGTAATCAGATCGGGAGTCAATAATAAGTCTCCATAAATATCTGACAAATATATCATTCAAGAGAAATTAGGCACTTTCCTGGTATGGATCATGGTCAGCCTTGCAGGTCCCTGCCTGATTTGCTACTCTAGGCTCTGCCACGTCCGAATTTTATCCAACTTCCCAGCCTCATCGCGTATGCACCAGGTTGACCAGCCTATTACATGCGACAAGGCTGTTTGAGCTTAAGGTCTGGGCATAACAATATGCGACACGTAGTCTCCGTGGTTTGGACAAAGCCGTGCGCAGGTAGAGGGCCCTGCGGCCTTTGTACTTTGGTGCCTACCTATTGAATGAAAGCTCTAACTCACGATGTTTAGGTCAATCAAGTCATTTGCCAGTTAGAGCGGTCTGACCACCGCTCTGCGAATCTACTACAACAGGGAACGTTTGCTCATTGTGCACTACTCCCGGGAAGGTACGTTTTAGGGTAGTTAGCCACGTTAGCTGACTTTACTACTAGAGTGAAGATATGTGATTTTCGTAGAAATCTACTTTCCCTGACCTTGATATAGTCCCTACTATCTATATATTATATATACTCTGCAATTATAGTTTCATAGCCTAGCCTGAACCCGCGGCCTAACCCGCGCTGGACCGAGAGTTGAATTGAACCTTTGCCCACCCAGTTCACTTCCTTCTCCAAATTAACTTGGTTATGTTTTGTTCTCGACGTTAACTATCACTGCCTTTGATCCTACTATGTCATTCATGTGCTGAGATGTGGTCACGTGCTTTCTTGAAAATGCCACTGCCCGAGTCCCAATTGATGTTGCATCACTTCACATTCCTTCTCGTCGAACTTGAATATTGGAACACTGATCCGTCAAACCGCTTCTTTTCTATTATACACAATAGTCGCGTATAACTAAAGCACGTGTACCGTTAATGGCCGAAAAGCCTTCCCCGTACAACACCAGTCGAGTCGTGTACGCGAACTACTCAAACACAAGCGCAAGACGCGCGGTATCCGGTCCTGTTTCCCCTGTCGCCATTGTAAAGTTCGCTGCGATGACCTTGTTCCCTGCTCTAGCTGAGTCAACCGGGACCATCCCGAGTTATGCCGCGTGCCGACTTCCTCCGCGCTGCAGCAGCGAGGAGAAGAACCTGCGGCGCACAGCGGCTTATTCCAGCAGGGCCATACTAATGATACGAACTTGGATGCACCGTAAGTACCGCTATAGACTCAATGCTATTCTAGAACTGGCCTCTGATTTCAATGGTAGGCGTTCTTCCGAGGAATCTCCTACACTTTCATCAAACCCGGCGGCTATTATCCCCAGGCTAGAGAGAATCGAAGAGCAGATTTCTTCTCTCAAAGCGGACTTTCGTGCAACAGCAGCTGCTACTGCTACAGATACGGTATCTATTTTGCCTGTCCCAGACCCGCCCACTTTGAGACAGTCGTATGGTACTGATGCCCAGCTCCGTCTGGGTAGCAAGTCTCCTGGACGCCACGTTCTTGAGGGTGCGACGGGTGCCACTATCTTTTTAGGAAGCCATTCAGATAATCCCTTGGCTCTAGGATTCCGGGAGGCATCAGTATCGGGGGATATGATGGTCGACGATGCAATAATTAACCAGTTTGTACCTCGCACATACCCATTTACCAGTCTCTGGGAACCTGCGGCGACAATTCAGCAGGTCTGCGAGACACTGCCAGACGGCTCAGATATGATTCGGTATGGTTGCGCCCATTCAGATTCTATTTATTGGCGTTCTTCTTCGATTTTATAACAGTTCAGGATGCTGATGTAGTTTGGATACTGGCATGCCTACCGATCAACGGCTTATCCATTCTATCCGGTGCTGGTGGATGTTGACGAGTTTGGAAGGTCGTTATTTGCATTCTTGAATCAGCGATCATCTAATGAGGCAGCCAGTAATTAGCAAACAGAGCCAGACTCTTCGTGGATAGCATTACTGTTTGCTGTTATGGCATGTGGAGTGCAATTCACGGATGATCCCGCCAAAGAGAGGGACTTACGTTCCAAAGTCTTCAGTATGTATCCATACCCATCCCAGTATTGGTCGATGGCTAACCTGACAAAATAGCTTGCTCCTCGTTCCATTGCCTACGCCTGTCCAATTTCATTAATCACACGAACCTTTATCAAATCTAAGCTACGGCGTTGATAGGGTATTGTCTACGGAACAATCTTGACACAAACAGTGCTTGGATTCTAATGGGTCATTATACCTTATCCATTCTAGTAGATTCCTGGACTAACAAACAGTCATAGGAGCTACAATCAGGTTAGCCCAAAGTATTGGTTTACACGAGTCATCCCCCTCGTTACCGCCAGCAGAACAGCTCCAACGGACCTGGCTCTGGTAAGTTTTTCTCCGGCCAAATCCAACCAAGTACTCTCAATCTTTAGGTGGACCCTCATATGGCAAGATACTTCTCTTTCCTTTACTTACGACCGCCTCTCGAGCTGCTCCATTACTAAAACCTGTCCCATCCCCTACGCTGCGAAGAGCTCTGGCCTGTCATTTCCCGACTGCAAATTCAAGATATGCCACATAATCCTTGACTAGACACGACTAGAAGCTACAAGGAATCCAGATACCCAAGCGCATAGCATTCTCGACTATAAAAAAACAGTTAGAAGGCGTCTGGGGCACCGCAGCACAATTCCAAACCAGCAAGGCGAACTGCTCGTCAATCCAGGATCACCTAGAACGCCTCGCCTTAGGCATTTACCTGGGATACGCCATTTGCCATGTCAACCTCGTATATCTAGACTCCTCTGCGTCACTGGAGCCGCTGACTAGGGCGCTATCTGATTGCAGGCGCTGGGCTATCTTGGTCGTCGAGTATTTCTTGGAACTTCATCGTTTCTCCCCCGCTGTATGCCAGTGGTGGGCATTCGTCCACAATGCGGTGAACTGCGCAATCACCCTGCGCCGCCGTAGCGATATGCCCTCGGCGTCTTTTACCCCGTCAGAAGCCAAGGCGCTGACACAGCGACTTATTACAGTGTTCAGCCAAGAGGCGAGAAAATCAGAGTGGTACGATGTGGACACCAACGTGCGGTATTTCAGGCCTTATTCGCGATCTCCTAAGGCTTTGAAGGAGACCTACAACGACTTCAACTGATTATTGTGTCCATTCAATTCCACTATGCATTTGATTATACTTCTAAATTGATTCCTGGGTGGGTGACGGACAACCACTAAACTTGCCGGAGTCGCCGCTTCGCTCGAACATAGAGATTCAATGGCCGGATGAGCTGGAACTCAGGATCATACCCAATAGCCTCCAACCCATCCCGCACACACTCATACCGATTCACCGGCTCCGAAAGCAGAATTTTGACCTCTAACAACGCAAAGTTAAACCCGATGCACCCGCACGGTCCCGTCGCGAAGGGTACATTAGCGCACCTTGGCAGATTCTTCATCTCCTCCGTCTCTCACCGATCAGGGTCAAAGCGGAACGGATCCCGCGACACCTTCGGGATCGTGTGGATGGCATACAGCGCAGGGACGATGACACTACCGGCGGGGAGACGATATCCACCAGGCAAAACGACATCCGTCTTAGTATTGCGACCGGGCTGGAAGGAGGCATTATGTAGTCGCTGCGTCTCCTTGACAAAGTTATCAAGATAGTGGAGGCTGTGCGCTAGATCCGGAGTCCAGTTTGTCTCGTTGCGCTTCCCGCTGCTGGAATCCACGATCCCGTACTCGACTAGCTCCTCATACAGCCGGCCCTGTGTGCCCTCGTACGTGACCAGACAGTAGATCAGCCGCGAGAGCAGCGCGGATGTGGTGGTGAATCCGGCCCCCGTGACAATCAGCATGTTCGCAAGGATCAGGCCTTGTGGGAAGTGTTGACCCTGATCATCGTCGCCATGTAGGAGATAATCCACCACGCAGGGCGCATCCTTGCTCCCGGAACGAGCTGAAACCTCATCGATAGCCTCCTGTAGCAAGGAGTGGATGCTCTGCTGGACATCACGGAGGCGAGCCGGATCGCCGAAGGGAAGGTACTGATACCACTCGCCCCGAGCGGTAATCTTCTTGTTAAGCGAGAGCAGACCCGCGATGTTCGTGACGGTAGGATGCAGGGGACTATCGACGGAGTCGAAGTGTCCGAAGTCCTTGCCGAGAGAGAAGGAGCCGGTAGTCTGGGACGCGAGCTTGACCGTAAACTGATAGATGTTCCAGGATTTCGTCGCGGGAATCCAGCTCATCGAAGATCGGCAGTGATTTGCGCACGCAGTGCTGCATGAGTGACGTGTAGTGTCTGACAGCCTTGGGTCCCATGGCTGGCGGGAGGTACTTGTGAGCGAGACGCCAGTTCTCCGTCTCAGTGTCGCCGATGAAGATGGCCGTGTTGTCCTTGACGCCCCATAGGGGGTGGTTTTCGTTGATCTTCTTGGTCATGTAGATGGATTCGGCGAAGCAGGCGGATGCTACCTGGGGGCCTGTCGGTTAAATAGATTGTTGGTGGTTTTGATGACGCGTCCGTATTTGCGAAAGAGTCGGTAATGGTTTCCGAGGTGGTCAGGGAAGATTTCATAAAAGCTGCCGACTATAGGGAGCCCCGCGGGCCCTTGGGGAGCTTGGATGGCTTCACCGTTGATTCGGAGGCCGATGGGGAATGCTGGTGAAGTGGTGGTCAATAGAATATCCTCAACAGAGGAGAGTGGTTCTGTGGAGGGGGCATGGAAAGGGATTCCTGGTTTGTTTAGTATGCGTATTTGTTTAAAGAGAGGCCCCACAGCGCGCTACAAGTCCTCAAACTTCCAGGCAGAGTCAATGTCAAGTGCTTGTGTCCGTGCAGAAGTAATTCTTTTTATCCATCTCCTTACCCATTGGATCTGACAGTGTTCAATCTACAGGACCATGCCGACTCTGTTGAGGTCTACCGGCCTACTTTCGAGCAAGTCTCACAGTTGGCCGTCGTCCAAGTCAAGAAGAATGCATCGCCTTGGTCGCCTGAACCTCCCAACAGGCCAACATATTGCCCTCCGAGCAACAATCAAAGGCAGCAGTGTCGCCCGCTCCTACACCCCAATTTCCAACAATACGGATTTAGGACGGGTCGAACAGCTCATAAAAACATACCCAAACGGCTTAATAACCCAGCACCTAGAAACACAATCCCACTAAGATATAATGTCTATAAAGCCTAAACCGAACGATCTCCGAGCCCACTGTGGGGGAACCGGTTTCTAAATCTCTTAAGCGCTCCCCTCCAAACCAAGTCCGACGCGAGTCCGAACCCTCTGCGAGCGACTCTGAGACACCCCGCTCGTTGCGAAGGCAATCAATCGGGTTTGCGGCACGGACTGCACGGCCAAATCGGACTGTCTACGGGTAGTTGCCTCGTTGGAAGAAATATAAGCGAAGTAGATACCTGCCTACTTGGGCAGGCATGCGCGGTACCTATATTACAGTATAAGTATACCGGCCTTAGCCGCTTAATCTCTTGCTTGCTAAGTGCTGAACAAAACAAGATCCTTCTTCTTTCCAAACCACCCAATTACCCTACCCTACTTGCCATAAATATCAGCCAAAACATGCCGCATACAATCACCGTCCTCGGCGCCGGCGTCCTAGGTCGACGAATCGCCTCAGTCTTCCTCGCAGGCGGACACAAAGTGCACATCCGAGATCCCAATCCGCAGTCGCTAAAAGATACTGCCGAATACATCGACGTCCACCGCGAAGACTTCACTGCCCTAACTCCAACCCCACGCCCAACCAGCGGCATCTACGAAACATTCACCGAGATCCTGCCCGCCGTCGCGGACGCCGACCTGGTCATCGAGGCCGTGCCGGAGAAACTCCCGCTGAAGATTGAAACGCTCGCGGATGTTGATCACCACGCACCGGCTAGTTGTATTATTGCGTCGAATAGTAGCAGCTTTAAGTCAAGTTTGATGCTGGATGCGGTGAGACCGGAGCGAAGGGACAAGGTGTTGAATATGCATTTTACGATGCCGCCTGGTATTCGTACGGTGGAGCTGATGACGGATGGGAAGACGAAGGAGGAGATATTTGTGAGATTGAGTGAGTTGTTAAGAGGGTGTGGGATGTTGCCTGTTACGGCGAGGAAGGAGTCCACGGGGTGTGTTTCCTGTTACTTTCTATTTTTTTTCCCCCGAGAGGTACCTAAAGCCCAGCTAATATGAGGTGTCCAGGTTTATTTTCAACCGTCTCTGGGCTGCTGTTAAACGTGAGATCCTCTTCATCCTTGCTGAGGGTGTCAGTTCTGCCGAAGAAATTGACCTTCTCTGGACGAATATATTCCAGTTACCGGATAGTCTGCCACCGTGCCGTCTCATGGACCAGATCGGTCTTGACACTGTGGCCTTCATTGAGGACAATTATATCCAGGAGCGCGAGCTTGATGGCCGCTTGACGGTTGACTGGCTGCGCAAAAACTACATCAAAGAGGGTAGACTTGGTCTCAAGAGCGAAAAGGGCGGATTGTACGATCCCATTTCCACGCCGCCAGCATTGACGGAAGATCATAACAATCAAGGCCAGACCATCCTGTACCTGTTGGACGTTGGGCTAGGCTCGAACACTGCAGACGTGACGCAGACTTCAACCGCAGGACGAATCTTGCGCTTTAATCCATCGACGAGGAAAATGACCACCTTGATAAGCGGACAGTCGCTTCCAGATGGCATTGGTATCTCACGTGCCATGGGCCGGTTATTTTGGACCAATATGGGTCGCGCAACCTCCACGCACGATGGCTCGGTGCACTCTGCAAAACTCGACGGGTCAGATATCCAGACTCTGCTACCACCCGGTACTGTGCATACACCAAAACAGTTAGTGATCGATGACACCTCGCACAAGATCTACTTCTGTGACCGTGAAGGAATGAGCGTCCATCGCTGTGCCTTCGACGGCTCGCAGCACGAGATCCTCATTCAGACCGGCCACCTTGACTCCCCTGCGCATCGAAATGACGCAACCCGGTGGTGTGTAGGAATCACCCTCGACACATCTCGTGGATACATGTACTGGACACAAAAGGGACCTAGCAAGGCAGGCCAGGGTCAGATATTCCGTGCCGCCATTGACCTGCCTTCTGGAGAGACGGCTGAGAATCGATCTGATATTGAGCTTGTCTTGGAAGGATTGCCAGAACCCATTGATCTTGAATTTGATCGCAATTCGCAGGAGCTTTATTGGACTGATCGGGGTGACCATCCGATGGGGTGCTCGTTAAACCGCGTGAGTTTGAGTGGATCACTGCAGTCTAGGGAATTGCATGCCAAAAGACAGGTTTTGGCACGTCACTTTAATGAGCCAATTGGGCTTAAACTAGGAGTTTATGGGGAAGTATATGTTGGAGATTTGGGAGGCAGTATTTACTGTGTGAAAGATGAAGAGAAGACTGTACTATGGCGGGATGATGGGTGCTATACAGGAGTTTCCTTTTAGGCGATACAAGGCTCAGGCGATGTTTTCTTTTTCTAGAAGTTGGGCAGTACACATCGCCAGAATCAGCCAGGTTATTTCCAACATAGATAGCGCTTATTATTGATGGCAGAAGGGACGGCTGTCTGAAAATAGGTGGTATAAAGCATTCCTCGCAAACGGCGGGGTTATTATTGTAGTTGTTAGGGGTGGGTATCATACATCCAAACCGCGAGAGTTGTCTGAGTTTTGACATAATACGCTAGAATTATTAAGGATTAGCGCACTTAACAAACCTTTATTATGCAATTGATTTCAATTGAATAAGGTGAGCAGGTCAGTGGTGGTTTGGAACACTCCAACAACTTTCGCGTTGAACCTGAGGGCGAATTTTACGGCTTTCTACAGATTCAAGGTGAGCAGGTAATCAGAACTGATTCAATTATTGTACTCAAAAAGTTCTGAAAGCCCAAGAAGGTAAAGTTCATTATGCCTCAGGACTTGTAGGTTTGAGATTCGAGGTTCAAGAAGCAAGGAGGAGAGTATGATGAGTGGTTCAGCCAGACCTGGGCCACCATCTTGGTGCCTTACTTGCTTTTGTAAGATGAATGAGAATACTAGTCTGTCTTTGTACTATCAGTGGCTGCTGAAATTCATCTAAAGTACACTTTGAATTGTCCTAACAGCGGATAATTTATATAAAGTTGCACAGCAACCTCACGGCCGTCAATATGTCGTACATCTGCGGTAAAAATATGTAGCTCATAGGTCTATAGGACGGATTAGCAGTGGCATTAACATTTTTCAGATTCACATGTCGGATGTTTAATCCGTGCATCAACACACCACAGATTCCAGTTCCCCGCACGTATAGCAGGATGCGTCAGGATAAATATGACCGAGGGAAAAGGGTTTTCAAGATAACCCCCCCTGCGGAGGAATGTTCAGACAAAGAAATTTACCGAAGTCAGTATCTGATTAAGGGTTTTGTTGTTCCAGAACTACTGATCTGCCATGTCATGAGTTTCATTTAGCACTTGGCGCGTGAGATAAACAACCGTGATGCTGTATAAAGGGGTCTTTTTCCACTCATAGTATCCACATTATACCATTGCACATGGCAAAATGGTTATAAACCCCTTCATTACGATGGCAGGGCTGGCACTCGCCGCCACTGTCTCTGCACAATGCGACTCAGACACACCGGACGCCACGGTTGACGGCGAAGAAGGCGTCTACACAGCTTCCGTAGGCGGAATCGAGGTGTACTCGGGCTCAGACTACTACAAGGCAATTACAGTAGGTCTCGATGGGATCACCTCCGGCCAGCGTCTCTCCATCACTGTGTCCGGCTCAATCAGCACCAACGTCATCAACATCGACGGCGGCAAGATCTTCGAAGGCTGCGGCACGATCGATGTCCAAGCCAACAATAGCCGTGGTAACACCCGGTCGCTGAACGCGGAGAATGTTCAGATCCCTTACATCACTCTCACCGGGAGTCCGTACTTCAGACTGCTCTTCTACGGTGTCTCGGGCCTTTTCCCTTGGCGAGATCACCATGAACCTCCGCAGCGGCTTGGGCATTCGCTTTGAGCAGGATAATGCTGCGAATACCGATGTATCCATGGATGTCATTACATTAGTGGCACGGGAAGCTAGTCGAGACTTGGAACATCGATGGCCTCACCATTAACCAGGTGATTGCTCGCGATGTTGGGGAGTGCGGATTGCTGCTACAGTCTACCACTAACGCCGAAATCGGGACCGTGAACGGCGACGACGTCGCAGCGGGAACTGGATACACCACCTTCCAAATTGCCGACGCCAATGGCAAACTTAACGGAGGCTACAAGACCAACTTGTTTGTTGAGAACGTGATTGCCCGTGGCGGCGGCCGAGGAGGAGTCTTTTGTGTCTCGGAGTCCGGAGGCGAGGAAATCGGAAATGCTGATATATCCGATACAGAGAACAATGCGATTCTTATCGGGAATTGCTACGGAGTCTCGGTTCTTGGGGGGACGGTTGATGGTGGTGGCGATAACTGCATTTCGGCTCGTAACGAGTTTGCTCTTATGAATGATGTATTGGTCTCTTTGGAGGCTAACGGTGTCAAGGTGGCTGAGAGCCCCTGCGGTGACAACATTACCAGGGATATCACTGGTGATGCTACCTTGGATGTTTACTAAACTAGAAATGTGATTTGACCTGCTTGATGCTGCCTGTTTCATCTCAGTCTGAGTTACTACATCTAAACTTCTTAAACTCTCTTTCTGTCCTCACTTAGGGCTGCACAATGCGATGGAATTCTCACAAGTAAATTCGAGAAATTCAAGCATACAACTTTTAAGTCCACATTTCTAAGGGACTTTACTAATGTCTCCGAGTTTGGTTAATACCTCTGGGCCACTAACGATGTTTTCAATAGAGTGCGAAATCATCGTTCAACAGGCTTGATCGAGAGCCCCTTCCCCATGATCCAAATATGGAGGATATAGTCAACTCGCCCGAGACCAAGCAGAACGTCTAATTCCTGTCATTCGCAAACAAAAAGCTACAATGACTCCCAGAAAATAGAATAACTCCTAGAGAACGTATCGACGACCCGTGGCTCAACGATGATTCAAGGCAGAGAGGGGACGGGTAATAAATGATGTGTCGCTAAACTCCAAATATCTAAGTAATAATCCAGTAAACAACCTACCATAAGTCAAAATTTCCAACCCTTCTCAGCCTCGGGCAATGCCCATCTCACCATCCATTCCGAGGCTAGAACCCCTCCTTCGCAGATGGACGACTTTCAGGTCTAAAGGAGAGCATCGATCGGAGCATCGAGAACAGTGCATCTCGCTCAGCTGGCTCAAATAATGCCATCCCCTCCGCTTGTCGAGGCTGCTGCACACTATCCTCAAATCGGTCCCCCCACGACCGATACGATCCTCTACTTAAAGTTCGATTCATCGGCTTCCCATCCTCACTAAATTTAGCTCGCCGTGCATCCCATTTGTTCCACCATTCAGGTGGTAGGATACCAAGTGCATCGACATGCTCCCGGATGATATCATCCTCATTCGCCAAGAAACCTTCGAATAGTGGACTTTGCCCAACAATATCCCATATTGTGCACGCAAGTGACCAGATATCTGACGGAAAGGACAGTGGATTGGCTGGTTCAAAGCGCGTCTCTGGGGCGCGGTAGACATGCGGAGCATGAGAATACAATCTGTTCGCCTTTGCTGGGGAGAAAGCCTCGCCAAAGTCAGAAAGCAGAATCTTAGCTTCTGAAAGACGAAGCTCATCACTTGCTTCTCCAAGCCAAACTGGTAGAGTGGCGCGAGGTGGGATGCAGGCAGAAAGCTCCTTGCCGTCAAAACGAGTGATAGCCGTGGACACTGGTAGTCCAAGTTTCTCGTAATCAAATTTAGAAGATATTTGAATGAGGACATTGCCGAAGTGAAGGTCGCCGTGCACAACCCCTTGGGAATTTGCATCCCACCCCATCACAAAGAGACGCGCCAAACAAGAATACTAGTTAGTTGCCCTGTTAACATCAAAGACTCTCTTAAAATGTATGTGCAGTAATAAAATTAGTATCAAGAGCCGTCAATGAAGAGGACCTCTTCAAGTATACATCAGGTCGCTGGCTTATTGATGAGGAACACCAGCAACAACAACGATTTGTGAAATTTAATGTCGATACCCTTTGTCAGCAAGTGGTCTCGCTATTCAAGAATGCGACAAAATGCGTGCGCATTGTCAAAATGGAAGGAAACTTCAACAAGGCCTTTCTACTAACCATGGACAATGGCCGTGAGGTCATCGCAAAAATACCTTGTCTAAATGCGGGGGTTCCCTCACTGACCACTGCATCGGAGGTCGCTACATTGAAATTCTGTATGCTTCTCGTGCCCTACATCTGTGATGATTACTTACATTGCGTACTCAGTGCGATCACATACTTCAATCCGGGTTCCAGAGGTGCTTTCATGGAGTTCAGATCGTACTAACCCCGTAGGGGCAGAGTATATCATCATGGAGAAGATCCCCGGTGTTGCACTCGCAGAGCGGTGGGAAGAAATGAACACACTGCAGCAGTACAAAGTTATCGACCGCGTCATCCAAATGGAGAAGGAACTTACGGGATTAAAGTTCCCAGCCTATGGCAGCCTCTTTTTACGAGACTCTACACCCAGTGGGTATCATCACTATCAACTGCCTTCCGATCTCGATCCTGCTGGCCTGTTCTGTGTTGGGCCATCCTGTGACCGGTCACTGTGGGATAAGTCAAGCTCTCTATCGGAGATAGGTCCTTGTGAGTTTATCATTATCCCATTGATGCGTAATCTTTTTCCTGACTTTTAAAAGGGAAATCTCTCTCTGATTTTGCGCCGTCTATTGCTGATCGGGAGCTAAGCCGTGCTGTGGATCAGGAGGATGCGATACAGCGCCATCTAGATCAGTTCAGTGGAAACCAGTCTGTTGTTGAATACAGCGACCTTTTACGCAAAGCACAGCAAGTTCTTGCGATATTGTCTAACGACCGGCGTGGTCTGGGAGTGGCGGAGTCGGTCCTATGGCACACTGACCTCCATTTGGGTAATATTTTCGTTGCCCCCGACGACCCGACTACTATTGAAGGAATAATCTGGCAGTCAGCCTGCGTTTCTCCTCTTTTTCTACAAGCTCAATTTCCCGAGTTTGTGAGACCACCGAAGGGGTATAACCCAGGTACCGAGGTCCCCGCCTTGCCTGACAATTATGAGCAATTGGACCCTGAGCTAAAGGAGCGAGCTACAAGGGACAACGCATTAGCATCACGGTCCAAGTACTACGAAATGTCTTGCCTTGCCTATAACAAGAACGTCTACCACGCAGTGAAGCTCGACAGAAGACTATGGGAACCTTTCACATGTTGCCAGGTTTCACTCCGTGGCAGCCTTGTCCCACTGCGAAATGCCCTCGTCCGCATTTCACAGGATTGGGCGGCACTAGAACTTCCCGGCAGCTCTCCATTTACCTTTAGCGAAGAAATGCTGAACATGCATAGCGAACAGGTTACGAAGTACCAGGATATGATTTATTTGTGGGACATTGTGAGAGACCAGCTCTGCACTGATAGCAGTGGCTGGGTTCCGCAAGAACGATGGGAGGAAACAAATCAACTTAACAAAGATCTCTTTAACATGTACATCAACACTATGAGCGAAGAGCTATCACCGGATGCCGCCTCGAAGCTATGGCCCTTTCCACCCCCGTGATCTGTATGTATAGCGCAATCCTAGAGATTTTTCTTTGCTTTTTCCAGCAATTCCGCTATGACACGATTTCCCTCCGCGGTACCATTGCCTCGCTACTGCCTATCTGCCACTATCAACTGGTGCATGCGCTCTCGAACGGACGGTCTACCGCAAACGAGTATCTCGACAAGCTGTGGGAAAATCTCAAGGCTAAAGACATACCATACTGCCCGTCTCTCCAAGAGATACTGTCTCACGGAGAAGCTGCAGAGCTCGCATTCAGTGTTGTGGACAAAATACTCTACCAACGAAACGGGCTACGCTCAATCCCATTCGTGCGCTCATACGCGCGACGAAGGCGTCTCAAGTGGATCTTAGAGCGACAGGAACCAAGCGGCGACTGGGAAGGAATTTTCCCGCCGATGCAGGGAAGCGTCTAGGCATTTGTGCTAGAATGGTACCCGGTAAATGACGACCCCGTTCGGCGGGGAATTCATGCCCTTAAGAATTTCCCATGGGAGGACAATCCCGGAGGGAAACGTATCCACACTTGTGTCTCGCCCGTGTGGGACATGACCTTGATGTTAATTGCCCTGTGCGATGCTATTGCTCCGCATCGTGAGACACTTGATCGCGCCGCAGATTAGATTAGACAGCGGTAGTTACTGCACGCGCACCCGCACGGAGACTGGTGCGTGTATCGACTACGGTTCGCACTGAGGGACTCAGCTTCGAGTAACATGATAACTGGTATCCTGATGTGGATGACACCGCTGCGGTTATTCTCGCTCAGATCTAGCATGATCCTAGAGCTGTTGGCTCGGGGTCTCTAGTAGCAGCGGCGAGGTGGATTGTGGGTATGCAGAATCCTGACGGTAGATGGGCGGCGTTCGATGTGGAGAATAATAATTTGTTCTTGGGCAAGATCTCTTTCAGTGATATGGATAGTTTATGTGATATGTCGTCTCCTGATATCACAAGAAGGATTCTTAAGGAGTTTGGTCGGATGATCAAGTGTGCTAATTCTTCACGGTGAGCTGATGTGGACAGTGGCTTGTTTCCTTCGCTCTGAATGGCGTGCATTCGAGGGGTAGACCGTCTTGTCTCGACGCAGCAGACTACTGGAACGTGGTTTGAGCGCTGGGGATGCAACTACATTTACGGCACAAATCATGAGCTGTGTGAACTGCCGTACTTCGCGGAGGAAGACCATCGGGGTAGTGCACTGGTGCAACCAGCTTTGCAGTGAATGAAATCGAAGCAGACTGACGACGGCGGCTGGGGGGAAGTCATTGCTGTCCTACAGAAACACGACATTGGATGTCTACAATGATGACAAGCAGGGATCGCCGACATCGCAGACCGCATTTGAATTAATGGACTTGCTCGCCCATCATCCTTCCACCGATGTGGCAATCGAGCGTGGAATTTAATACTTGGTCTCCGCGCAGATAGGCGGTTCCTGGAAGGAAACAGTATATCTGGGGACTGGATTTCCCAATCGTTTCTTCCTAGGGTATCTTGTCGCACTGTCTATGGCCGACTTACACTATACAGCATAAAAACTACGCCAGTCCCTGATCGACATAGAACAATCACACAAGTTAATGTCATGGCTGCTATCCAGCGGGCGTCATTCACCAAGACACCTTTTGTCACAAGGGACGCAAGTTTAATCTTCCTGTCCTGTTCAAACCACCGCAGAGCTCTGTACTGTGAAGCGGACTTCTTTGCCGCTGTTCTATCTCCACCCGCGACGTTCGAGTAAGGGAGACCATGCGGTTGGTCGGCCCTCGTTGGTCAATGACGCTCTGTATTGTTCAGGGTACTTGACTCGGAATCTTCTTAGGATTCTTGGGCGGGATGTTGCGGGTGGCTGGTGGTTAGCTTTTGCGGCCCGAGCTGGTGCTTGGCCTGTTGTTCAGAGGGTGCAGCTGGCGCTGTTGCAAGAGAGCACAAAGGTTGATTTGAAATCAGATATCATGAATATTAATGGGTATTGGAATTCCATCCCCTGGAGTTAATTTACAAGGTAAATAGTGATTTCAATCCCTTGGCCGGATAAATATGGTGACAGGCCCTCAGGCGTGTGTCTGAAAAGGGAAACGTTGCCCTAGTCGGGCCTTAGGGCCTAGGGCTGGGTATAGTTTCGGATTAGCGCGCGCCACACTCCACACCTGTGGTTCCATCGTGCAGCTGTGCCCCCTCCACAAATCCACAATCTTACTACTCTCTGGTCGTGGTTGCACCAATAATTGGTCTTTATCGTGGTCGATCTACTTCTCTTCTCGTTCCATAACTCCCGTTAGGTTCTTGGCTCTCAGTTTCCACAGCTGTTGCTGTAGCCGACATGTCTTCTACTCACCAGTCCCACGTTGACGACCCTCCAGCTGCCTCAGATCAACAACCTTCATCCACCACAGTATACCTTGGTTCTCCAATGATAGCCGTTGTCCCGCCTCCGCCCCCCCGGGAATATAGGAAAGATCTTTTGCGGCGAATTGGTCACGCACGAGGGACGCAGGCCCTACCTGCTGCATTTTGGGCCTGCGTCCAAGTTGCCGACATATCAGCGCTGAGAACCCTGGTTGAAGAAGTCAAGGCAGCACCACTCACGTATGAAATCTTTCCAGACACTTTCTACGCACTTCCCCGGCTTTGGCGGCAGAGACCGCCCGCTGATGCCAGCTCGTTACGTTCACCACGAGACTCTAGGGAACCTGACACTGTTCTCCGTTCCAGTTCGGCGAAAAACATTGCCAAAACTCGCGATGGAGACAAGTGTGTAATAACTGGCCGTCGGAACGCTCAAGCGTGCCACATTTTCCCGTATTACTTGTTAAAGAACAAACAGCCTACCGCTGTTGCAACCCCCCGACCTGACTTGTGGAAACTGCTATCACTCTTCTTCAATCATGACCGAGTTGCCCAATGGAAACGTGCCATCTTTCCCAACCCCGAAAAACCCACAGATAGCATACCTGAAAACCTCATTTGCCTCTCCCCCAATTTACACGAAGACTGGACCGATGCGTATTGTGCCTTCAAACCGGTTCGTCTGTCTGCCAACCGCTGCGAAGTCGAGATTGAGTTTCATTGGTTACCACGCGAGCCCCATAGGCCGTTGGACAATGTTGATATTGGAAGAAGCCCATTGTCATCCGCGGGCCTTGATCAGTCAGGCGGGAGATTTGCCGACACTTTTGAAAGGCATCGAATCCAAACTGGAGACAGGTTCGTTCTAAAGACAAGCAACCCGGATACTCAGCCCTTGCCGAGTTTTGAGTTACTGGAAATGGCGTGGAAGTTGAATCGGATCGTCGCGTTATCTGCAGCTGCGGATGACCTCAACCCAGGGGGGTTAGACGACGACGATGACGACCTCCCAGTCTTCTATACCAAGGAAGAAATACAAAGATGGATTCCGCAACCATCAGATGACGACGATGATGGTATGTTATCCCAATATTCCAATGATCCAAGGGGTTCCGTTAGTTCCGTGTCCACCGCACACTCGCCGCTGAAAACGCGGACAACCGCTGAGATTGCTCAGGCGCCAGGCCAAGAGCCTCCCGAAATTGCCTATCATATTTAACCTTCCACTGCTGCATTTACCAATTCTTGCTATATTATGTGGTACCTTGTTTCTTTCTCACTTTCCTTATGGGGATTTAATGAGTTCGGGCTTATGATGGGAATGGCGTTTTCTCCGCTTGTGGCTGCAAAGTTATAAGATACCTATTTGTTTTACTGAAACTTAACTACCCGGTGCTCAATCTCGGGCTTTATGGAAGCTTAATGCTTTTCAGGTGAACCCTCTTCAGGATCTGTACTAGGCTCTCATTTTGATGATGATACGCCCTAACTCCGATTATCCTCCACATGTACAATCTTCAACAACTCCGCATCCTCACCTCGGTTCGATCTCCCCAACAACCCAATCGGCCAAGTCGATGGCTCACCCTCACCTTCCTCGTCCCGAGGAAAGACATAGTTAAGCACATCTGGATGATGCCCAGTCACAACCCACCCACCGGGCGGGCCCTCTAAGTGAATAACTTCAAAATCGCCCCCCGGACCCCCAGCATGGACCGGTCCCCATTTGGACAACAGCTCCGTTGCTTGCTTGGTCAAGTCGGTGTCAGGCTTCATGAGGATGACGCAGGTGCCATTCTCGAAGAGAACCCAGCTTTTGTTGCCGTCTTCTAGGATCTGTCGCCAAGCATGGATCAGACGGTCGGGGGTTTGTTCAGCTTCTGTTTCGGCCATTGTGAGGATATCCTCTTCTGCTTATTTTGAGAAATTAGGTTCTTTCTCTATCATGACTTTGCGCTCTTAACGGGGGATATCGTTACCGATTATTTCTATCCTTGGCCTCCCTATTCTCGACACTGGGGTTTCTGGTTGCGGGTTGTCTTTGCAGAGTATCAAACTGAAATCCAAGTCTCGAGTGCGAAGCTTTGCGGTGGATGTGAGAGATTTTGGGAGAGCTGACGGTCGGTGGGGAACTTACAAATAAGACGATGGTGATATGACGCTAGTATATATGGAGTTAATGCTGAAGAGCAGCCGAGCGACGATCTACTTTGAGTGACAGCGTCTACTGGCGGACAATACGAGATTAGGATCTCATCCCACATGCTGCTGGATTGGCGTAGTCCATTATTGCTGTCGTCCATGGAGAGTAGGTAGACCGGTGATGTTCTGGATTGCAACTAGCTATATGCATTATAAGAGGTGTTGTACAACCCTGCATGGAGAGTGGTGATATAAAAAGACGCACCCTCCCTCAAACTGGCCAAACACTTTTCATCTCGTCTATGATCCAGCAGTTCTCTTCAATTTTTTTTTTTTTTTTTTTTCCTTTTCTTTTTCCACTTCAAAGCTATTCACAAATCTGCAGTCCACCATGATACAGAAATCTAAGCCTTCTAGCTACATCATGACCCACCCTGGCGAGACGGTAACTACATAGCCTAATCGCCCCATCCCGCCAACAAGACAACCCTAACTTACCACCACCTTACCAGGACGAACAAACCCGTTTGGACCTCCAGCACAGAATCTGGCTCCTATCCTTAAACAACCAACTACACACAACCCCCCTCCCCAACCGCCCCCTCCGCATCCTCGACATCGGCTGCGGCACCGCAACCTGGGCCCTAACCATGGCCACGAAGCATCCACAAGCCACCACCATAATCGCAACCGACCTCCACAAACCAGATCAAATCCAAACCACCAACCCGCCGCCAAACTTCCAATTCGTCCAATTCGACGCCAACGACCCTATCTGGCCACTCTCCGTTTCCTCCTTTGATTTCATCCACGCTCGCATGATCACGTCGGGCATCCATAACTGGCCGTCCTTTCTGGCCAACTGCCATCGGTATCTTGCGGAGGGTGGACGGGTAGAGCTCGCCGACGTGACGCATCCGTTTCGCGCGGAGACAGAAGAGGACATCGACGTTGCGAAGCGGGAGTCCGCTTACGTCCGATTTGGGTATGCCGTTGAGCGCATGTGGAGCGGCCTTGGGATTGACTATCGTGCGTCGGAGAAACATGCAGATCGGTTGGAGGGGTTGGGGTTTGGGGGGGTGGAGGTTGAGGAGGTTAAGTGGCCGTTGGGGGAATGGGGCGAGGAGCCGGAAAGCAAGGAGGGGGAGGGGGGCCTGGCCTCTAGCCACTGGAGAGAGATAGGAAGATTGAATTATGAGAATTTTATGCATTTTTTGCGCACGGCTGGGAAGAGTATCCTTGCGAGCGCTGGCGGCGAGGGGGAGGGTTTAGTGGATGAGGCGGAGGAGGACCTCGAGAGGAATTGTACGGTAAATCGGTATTATCTTGCCATGTAAGTTGATGCTACGCCTCACTTACGTTTATTTCCTGCCTATTGGATATATCTGAGATGGCTGACTGACTGATGGTTCTGAAGGAAGATACATCGCGCGCGAAAGGGAGGACCAGGATAGATGCCAGCTGGATTGTCATGACTATACAGAAACAATGGCCAATGTTCTCGATAGTATTTTCTTTTTAGCTACACTGCTCTTCACTAATTTTTTTTTTTACACAAATGAATGCGCGGAAGCCGTGCCTTGCGGAGTGGACGCGCCTTGAAGCTTTGACGACTCGGTTGCCTGTGGGAGAGGCTTGCCGCCCAAGTCCACCAGCTCTGTGCAGACTTTGCCACTATCTTCCTGTACTGTTGATTGAGTTGGTGGCTTACGCCAGAGTTTTGTGTGGTACGTCCTTCTTAGCGCGTCTTTAAAGATCCGGACTTTCTTTCCTATTGTCTGGGACAAGAATGGTAAACAGGCCGATATGACCCCTAGACTCGGCTCAATGTACGTCCAAATTGATGCCATGAACACCGACTCTACCGAGATCGTCAGGAGGGACAGACACAAACTTTCAGATCAGTGGGAGAGACCTACGGGAGAGATCAGTCACATCAACCGTACCAGTAGTCACGGCGCGAACTAGGCTTGCGATACACGCCCTGGAGAGAGTGTTAGCTATAGCAAGTAGAAGTGAGCTGGGATGGAGACACCCACAACGATCCCAAGGCAAAGGAGCCCAGCACCATTGATTTCTGCGATCGGCCCATCTGGAGTCCTAGAACCGGGCCAATAGGTAGGGCCAATATCATCCAGTCGATGATGTTGTTCGATATCGAATTTCCCCAAAGGAAGGCCAGCAGATCAATGCAATGCCCGGGCTTCGTGGGTATCCATGCTTTGTCGATAGGGGTACACTGGAAAAGGACTGAGAAGAATACACCAAGAAACCAGGAAACAGTCAAGAATGCAATAAACGACCAAGCAATCTGGAACCACCTGATTCTCCAGAATATGCGCTTCAGTGATAGCAAAATGGAGAGCTTGATGGTGAAGATCAAGATAGTGTATCCCAGCTCCGGCCAGAAGAACATCTACGTCAAATCAGCACAGGCAAATGGGGGATACAGGGGGCATTCGACCTTGAACAGCCATTCCAGCTCATCCTCCGACAGAGTGGCTATAGGCTTTCCCTCCCCTCCTTTTACTGCCACTAATGCCAGCAGGTCAGTCTGAGAGGCACCGGAGAATTATGGAAGCACGTACGTAGGAATGCGCCAGCATCTTCAACGTAGAGCATCAACAGGGCGAAGCATAAGAGCCAGTCATCAACCCCAAGAGCCCGTTTCTGCTTTCGCCTGGCCAGGCGAAGCGCGACAAAGACCGTTGCTAGTAGAGTAAGGATGGGCAGGATGATGACCGACTTTTTCCCGTCACTGGCCAGCATAATACTGTCTGTCTTGTACGGTGAACCTGGAATTATTTATAACAGTGTAAGGTAAAATTGGTTAGCCAGTTGAATAAGAACTTGAATCGAGTTGGTCAACAAGTTGGTTAGTGTCACCATTCGACGTGAGTCTATCTCGGTCTCAGTGATATACCCGGAACTCAGCTCGTTGGCCCCTCGAATTCCTCCTACACACCCTTGAGTGCTAGCCCAGCCCCATTATGCATGCAAGAACCTGAGCCGCAACATTTGGGGCGAGGGGCTGTGATCTGACGCGGCTGATTGTCACAAGCCACCGAACATTCCTTGATATGCCCTAGTAGAGGTCCATGTTGGTAGTATAATAACGATAGACCACCTTGTTCCGTGGTAATGATATCAACAATCTTGTCCGAGAGCATATCCTATCTTGGTTTTAGACTAACCAGACCATTCATCCTGAGACTAAACAGACCGATGGAGTTCAACATTGTCCTGGGCAGCGCATTCCTGTACCTCTCCTACCTGGTTATCTACCGTCTCTACTTCCACTCATTGGCCTCTTTCCCCGGTCCGAAGATCGCTGCCATCACTAAATGGTACGAAGCTTACTATGATTTGATCAAGCGCCCCGGGGGCCAGTTTATGCATGAGATCAATCGCATGCACGACAAATATGGTATGGATACTGGAGCTTGAGCTTTCCCTTTTGTCTCCATTCCAATCCGTCCTTAGGTCCCGTCGTCCGGATAAACCCCGATGAGCTTCACATCAGGGATTCCAACTATGTGAATACGCTGTACTGTATGCCGGTGGGGGTGAGTGTTTCAAACCGGATGGATCAAAGCACTTCACTGACGAACCAGGGCAAACGAGACAAATACAAACCTGCAGCGCATATGACCGGCACACCCGAGGGCAGTAAGTTCTGCTTCCCGCCACATAAGCCAAGACAAGGCAGAATAGTTACCACGTAAGGCTGACAGAGAGACACCCAGTTTTCGGCACAGTCAACCATGACACGCACCGGAAGAGGCGCACGGCGATCAGTCCGTTCTTCGCCAGGGCCGCCGTTACAGCCGTCGAGCCTCTAATATTCAGCAAGGCACAAGCCCTGTGCGACACCATGCGAGCCCAGATTACGCAGCGGGGATGGGCGGACCTGCGGATTAACTTCCTTGCCTATGCAACAGATACTGTCTGTGAGCACGCATTTACTGACATCCGCCTTGACCTCCTGCATTCCAGACTCCGGGCCGCAGAATGGAGGGATGTAATCCGCGCAATTGCCGTGCTCACGCCCTGGGCGAAGCAGTTTCCTTGGGTGCTCCCGCTGGCGCTGAAACTGCCGCCTGGCCCCTTATACATGATTGTGCCTCCTATCGCGCGGATTGTGGCATTACGTCAGGTATGCACAATATGGGATTAATCATCGTCTTTTTGGGCTTTGAGTTTGAACTGACAGTGGTCTAGGAAATGGACAAGCAGGCGGTGATCGCTACACACAGGTCCAGCACGGGTACCAATCGTCATACGGAAGATCTATTCGACAGCATTCTGTCTAGCAAGGCCATTTCCGCAAAGGACAAGAAGGCCCAGCGTATCGCGCAGGACGGGTTCGTCATCATTGTCGCAGCAGGCGAGACAACGGCGCGCATGCTCACCACTGCTGCTTTCCACATCCTGGCAAACAAAGATACCGTCCTCCCAAAGCTCCAAAGGGAGTTAGTAGAGGCAATTCCCGACCCTAACCGCAGAGTGGATGTCATACAACTAGAGAGGCTCCCTTGGCTGGTTCGTCCCTACACTGCCATTCTCATTCATTACTAGCATGTATCTAATCAAGCCAACTAACTACTTAGTCGGCCATCATCAAAGAGGCACTCCGCCTTACCGGGCTCGTCACATCGCGTCTCCCCCTTGTGTCTCCTGACTGCATTTTGACCTGTCAGGGATGGGCGATCCCTCCTGGGGTAAGCTGGATTAACACCCCCCCCACCCCCCCACTTCCACCCTTGATTCCGACTGCATCAATGTCTCTATTCTCTAATGCCGAGGCTAGACACCCATCAGCATGACTCTGCGCGATATCTTGCTCGATCCTAACGTCTTCGAAGCCCCACATACCTTTCGCCCCGAGCGGTGGCTGGATGCAACGCCGGAGATGGACCACGCTTATCTCCCATTTGGAAGGGGGTCTAGGATGTGCGTCGGCCTAAAGTAGGTATTATCTCACCCCTCACGTGGATAAAGTCCTGATGGTTTCTGTCTCGCAGCCTTGCGCTCGCGGAGCTCTATCTGGGCATTGCTTATCTATTCCGCAAGTTGGACATTGAACTATATGACACGACGCAAGAGAGGGATATCGATATCATCCGGGATTGTTTCATTGGCGAGGTATCTCCTGGTAGCAAGGGTGTTCGTGTGACATTGTAAAGCGAGATGGAACTTGTAAGAGAGGTTGCTACAGCAAGTGTAGTATTTATATGTACTACTAGTAGACTAAATGGGACATGGAATTGTGCGGTAGTCACAGTGACAAACGCATATTCTCCGCGATCTTCTCCGCAAGGGCATCTAAACACACAACGGATCAGATACACATTAGCTATTGCTCCCACCTCATCTCAAAATAATCACGATGAACTTACAAACCGTTGCAGACGGCTGTCCCGGCGGCAAGAACGGAAATGCTGAAGCATCAACAACGCGCAGAGCTTCAACCCCAATGACTCTACATCGGCTGTCCACAACCGCATCCATATCATCACCCCTCCCCATTCGATTCGTCCCTGCAGCATTGTAAACCGAGTTCACGCTCTCGCGGATAATCCGGAGAAGATCCGCCGTCGAAGTCCAGTTCGAGCCCGGAAACGTTTCCGAGATGACCACGGGGCCCATGGCCTCCGTTGCAAAGAGCTGTCTGGCACGGCGAAAGGCCGCGAGTGCGACCTCTTGATCACGAGGGTCAGAAAGCCAGTTCGGGCTGATGATTGGGTTCACGGCCGTGTCGCGAGATGCGATCGTGACGTTGCCCCGGGAAAAGGCAGCTACCAGTCCGACGGATGCAGCTACATACTGGTTCTTGTCGGTGATGCCGTTGCTGCTGTCGACTCCGGCACCGAAGTATGAATCTAAGATGAGGTACTCGATGTGTGGCCAGTCGGGGGGCAAGGTCTCGTTGAGGGACTGTGAGGTGGATGGGCTTAGCATTGCGGCTGGGATCTTTTCGAAGCCTGCCATCGCGTGAGTTAATGCAAGGCGTATTTTCTCTCGATGTACTACGTTGCTTACCTGCGACATCTCCGCCTACATTGGTCATCATACCCGTTCGGTTTACGTTGTATTCGGCGATTGAGGCTTCAAGGTATGCTGGGTCAGCAAGGCTGTTATGCGTCGTAACGTTGACTTGGTATGTTGGTCCGACTAAGACGTTGTCCTATGCTTCACGTCAACAAACAACGTCTGCATATGATCAGGTTTAGCATACCGCCATGTTCTGGCCAACACCAGGCCGGTCAGCAATAACATCGATCCCATGGCTACGGAGAGTCTCTCGAGGCCCGACCCCTGACACCAAGAGTAGTTGCGGGGATCGCATCTGGACAGGCTCAGGTTAGTTGAGATACAATCCATATCCCGGGGTATATCATGGAAATCAGGTGGAATACATACCACCCCTGCCGACAAGACAACTTCTCTCCTAGCCTCAATATAATACTCCGCTCCACCGCTATCAACCCTAACCCCCGTGGCCACACCATCACGAAAGACAATCCTCTTCGCCAACGTCGACTTGTACATGATCAAACTATCCGCGTTCACCAACGCATCCTGAAAGAACTCCAAGGAAGAACTTCTAGTCTGCGTGACTGGATTCAAGGTCTGCGATAACGACGACCACCCCAGCAAATTCCCACTCAGTAGCGACGGAAGTTGCTGCATCCCCAGCTCCGTAAACGCACGTCCCAACCACGCCGAGATCGGGTTCGTCCATGCCGGGTAGCTAACATGTACTGGGCCGTTGGTTGTCTCACTCCAGTCAGACCGGTTATACGTAACAGTGCCATTTACATCTGACGTTTGATCCGGGGTTTGAAAGTCGGCGTAACGCTGCAGGAATGGCAGAAACGACTCATACTTATAGCTGTCGTCTCCGACTTCCCGGGCCCATTTGTCGAAGCTACCGTATGTTCCTCTTTATATCACGCGGTGCGTATATCAGCAACTAGCTAGTAGCAGAGGGAGTAGCGGAATGAAAGATTCATACCGTATTTGCCATAGGAAGTTCCTCGCACTACTCCCACCGATCGCTTTGCCAGAATCAAACAGTGCTTTTCGTCCGTTTAGTTGCTAAATTCCCATATCCGGGGTATATCAGCTTCGATTTCTATAGACCAGACTGCACTGTCACATTAAAGTACATACCACCTGCGGTGTTGTATACATATACCAATCCAACAGCGGATTCTTCTGCACGGGGTCGTTTCCGGTAAACTTGGATGCATATGCTGGCACCTCGGAGTAATTCCCATTACTGAACTGAGCGAAATCGCCTGCTTCGATGACAGCGACGCTCACAGGCGATCCAGAGCTCGTTGGCTCCGCTAGTCGGCGCGCGAGCGTAAGGCCGGCCGTTCCACCGCCAATGACCACGTAGTCGTATGTTGCATTTAGACCAGGGATACCGAAGTGCGAGCCTAGGAGGCCGGATGCAGTGATGGATTCAAAATACGGTTGGGATGCCCCAGTTAGGAGGCTGAAACTCACCCCAGTGAGGAGGGCAAGCACCGTAATAGAAGGCCGCATCGTGTATCGCTGCTTCTACCCAGTTGGATAGTAATGTCTAGGATACCATTGAATTTGCTTGACTTTCTTTTTCCGGCTTCCGTTTAATGTACCTAAGGTACTTGGTCTCTGCATACTCGCTCTATACTCGGTGTCCAAGCTCGCAAATGAGGCCACCCCTGGCCCCTTACAGCATATTAAATTACCCCTCACTGTTCACCGGTGAGTCCTAATTTTGGCTTATAGCAACCTCTATATAGTATGTGATCTATCTCCGGCTTGCGGTTGCATAATCTACAGGGTTTAACTACCGTTCGTCCGAGACAAGTCAGATCATACCGGCACAGCAGATCAGTAGCGGAAGCCTACTGCTCCATAATTGCACATTCTAGACCCCCAGGACCGGCAGGAGTTTGGAGTCTGACTCTGAACTGGCTCAGGACTGTCCACATGAGGATGACCGCCGAGAGCACCAGAAGTAAGGGGTGACTCTGACGTGATCACTAACCACCCTACGAACATCTGGTCTTAGCGGAATTCGAGAGCCAAGTATCTAACAGGAGAAATGCAACGTTCATTATCCTCATCTTATTGGCAGATCCTGACTGCTAAGTATCCCCTCGCCTATTTGGAAGCCACAGCTGCCGCAGCCCTATCCGCCACAGCCGCAATCTTTCCCACCAATACCCCCGGCTGGCTCAGCATCGGCGAATGTCCAGCATTACACCGCTGAATCTCAGCATTCGCCATTCCAGCAAACATCTCCTGAAACGGCGGTGGAACGGCCTGATCGTTGTCACAGACGAGGTAGGTAGACGGGATATACTCGTAAGCAACACGGGTTGTAGGTGTCATCTGGACTTTGTAAGACTGAGCGATAAGCCTAGATTCCCAGAGTTTCGCCTCGTCGTCCGGAAGATCGCTGTAGATGGTTTTGGCGCCGTTCATGATGAAGAAGCGCCCGTCGTCCTGTGGCAGGTGTTCTAATCAGTATCGCGCTGTGATCTTCGGCGGGAATGCCTGGCGCCTTGCGTGGAGGGAAATGTAATGGATGGTGGGCCCATAGGTACGTACCCTGACATCATTATTCGGCGACTCGCCAAATGTCTCCAGGACCGACTTCCCTTTTCCTAGCAAAAATGCCGTGTAATAGAAGAGATGGATGACGCCGCCCTTTTGGCCCTTTGCTTGACGCGCTGTGTAGCTGAGACTCTCGGGGATAGCTTCGCTCCCAACAATGCCGCCGTAAGAATGCATCACAACCACAACCAGCTTACCTTCACCAACGAATTGTTGAATGGCTTTGGTGACAGCCTGTGCATCGTCGGTCAATGTACGAGTAGAGAAATCGGCATGCTCCACGTCCGAGCAACTTGGAAGGGGCGGCAGAGCCATAGGGTATCCGAGGTCCCGAAGGCTGGTGAACAAAGCCTCGTAGACCAACGGTGTTTGGAACGAGCCTTGGACGAGAACAATGGCTGGCTTTTCGGAAGTGAAAGTCATTATGGGCAAGGGGGTGAGCATTGGAGCAAGTTGGAAGTTCATGGCTGGTTCGAGGGGCACTCTGGGGATTTGTATACCCGATTGACGCCTTGTCTTTGTTGACCGTGGGGGTCCGGACTTAAGCCTCAGGAATATACACCGGGTACTCCGATTGGCTGAACACGTTCGGATCTACAGTTGCATTGCATGGGTTACGTACTACCGACTGGTAGGCCGGATGAACTTTCCAATAGTACATCCACGATCCACCTTGCTTGCGTGACTTAATCTCGATGGGGAACGCAAAAGTACGTGACCCGCACCGATGTAGTATACAAAAGCATTGTTAGCGGGCGGGCACCTGTTGTTCATTCTTCTAGACAACAATTTAACACCAACCATAACTAAACCATGGGCGACCTGGCTTCTGATACCACTGCGCTTTTCCAAGGCGATCCGCGTGAGCATCTTCTACAATCCCTAAGGGGGTGCACATTTGTCATGCCAGACTTCCGCCAGACCCTCGCGCACTGGCCTCAAGATATCAATCCGGAGGTGGACCGTCTCTCAAAGGAGGTTGAGAAGAGACTGCAGCAGTACGTTTGCGTTGATACCTACTCTCACAACCATCGCAAGATGCTCATAAATGAGTCTCGCCCATAAGATTCTTCCCGACTGGGAAGATCGCCCGCAAGATGCAGGAAGCAAAGGTGGCTGAGTTTGGGGCATCTTGGTGGCCATACGCCTCCTTTGACAGACTATGCATTGCTACGTACCTGTCTTTATGGGTCAGTTTTCCTTTCCTTTCCTCTCTTCACGCCGCTAATACCCATTGAAATAAAGTTATTTGCCTGGGATGACGGTGAGCCTTCTTCATGGTATAAGCTCTACCTAGTTGACATGGGATATATTCCTAGAAACCGACTCCAGCGAGATCTCAGACATCGTCAACCACAACGACCGTGCAGCCCTCTTCCGCCACCAGACAAAAGCCTTCATTCATGCTTCATCATCAGGCCAACCGCTACCACAGCCCGGCCAAGATAACTCCTTCATCGCCAACTTTGACGACGTGGGAAGAGCAGTAGCGGAATCGTGTACACCTGGTATAACCCTCCACCTATTCCCCCTAGTTTCTGGTACTACGTCTAATATGTGGCCACCTTTGGGAATAGAACAGCGACACCGATTTATCGAAGAACTAGATTACTTCCTCGAAATGACCGATCTGGAACAGCGCATCCACTCGAGCAATGAGCTGCCGACCGTGGAGGAATATTCGCGTCGCCGGATGGGGTCGAGTGCTGTGGGAGTCTGTCTGGCTATTACAGAGTATATGCCTATGTCCATTTATTGTTCGTAAGTAAATCACAGAGACATGGTTAATCGGATAGATAGATATGCCTATGGGATGGAACTACCCCCATCAATGATGAACGAGGAACCCATACGCCGGCTGTGGGATTTGACAAATATTATTATTTCCACGTGAGAGAGAGTGCATCCTATGATTCGATTGCATTCCACCCATCTAATCACATCTATTTGTTTGCAGTACGAACGACATAATGTCCGTCAAGAAGGAGATCGTACGTCCACATCCAGTCAACCCTACTTCAAATCATCAAGGGCTCACCAACCCAACTTAGTCCCACGGCCAAACAGACTCTCTCATTCCTCTACTATACGCACAACAGGGCTCGCTCCAGGGAGCGGTGGATACGGCCGCGCTCACAGTATCTTCCTGCGTGGCCGAGTTCGATCAACTATCACTGCAGGTCACTACGCAGTCTCCTCCGAATAAAACAGATATCGCCACGCAGGTCAACATGCAGAAATTTATTGACGGCTGTCGATACGCATGTACCGCAAACTTGAATTGGGGGTATGTTATTTCTAGGCCCCTCTTCGCCTTTTCAGAAAATATGACAAGACTGAATCGCGAGATACAGACTCCATTCGGAGCGATATAAATTGGGTTTGCAGTCGTTGGAACTTGGGCTCTCCGTTACGCTATGAACTGGCGCGGTAACGGTGTCGACCACCCAATATCACTAAGGTAGCAGGAGTCTAGGATCTGTTCAAATTAGCCACGAGACTTTGATGATTGTTTTGCGGTCGTATGAGCTGGAGGCTTGAATGGGTGGAATTGATATGGCTCTCTGATTCCCTTTGTCACAGTTTAGCTTCAAGTCGAACGCTCTATAGAGTGGATCAAGACTGTGGCTATATTGTATACTGGTATATTCTTTATTCTATCATAGGCAAGGGCCGTCTAAGGATCAATAAGCCTCACGATTTGGCAACAGGGTCTTCTAGATCTCACGTCCTAATGCTCGCACCTTATCTGGATCATGATACCATAAGCTGTAAGAGCCTAGGGTTACCTCCGATCTCAAAGCATGTTACCTCGTTCATGTCCAAATTGTACCCCCTGCTCACTGTCGCTGTCCTTCTCCCAGTCGCTGGCATATTCTGCACATTCTTCATAATCACCATTGCTCTCACTACCAGACGGCACTCCATCAAATCCTTCATCGTGACTGAAATCGGCTTTGCTGTAGTCTTCGGTATCATATATCTCTGAACTGCTATCGGTATTAACCCGCGCCTCTTCCGCAGGATCTACCAGCCCAAGAGATGCAAGATATTCCTCGGCGTCACTGGCACCTGGATACCATCCATTATCTCGGCTTACCATTGGGATACTTTGGCCTTCATTTGTTCTCGCATGTATATCTGCTCCTTGCTGAACCAGATATCGAAGCACGGCAAGAGGCGAGGGGAGACCTTGCTCTGCATAATCCACGCAATAATGTAAAGGAGTTAGTCCCTTTGAATCTCTAGCTTCAATATTGGCACCCGTGTTAATCAGGACGGCCATCATGTCTCTGTTGCGAATCCCAGCTGCACGGTGAAGGGCCGTTGCCCCCTTTGAATCGCTGAGTTCGAGCTGAATCCTTGGATGATTAACCAGGAGATAAAAGACCTTAAACCTATCACTACCTGGACGGACACGATCCGAAAAGGGGTTTGGTACAGCGAGATGGAGTGGACTCTTATTGTCCCCATTCCGTTCATTTGGACTGGCCCCCCGACTGAGGAGAAGCCTAAGAACTGCATCGTGACCATGTATAACTGCTTCACTAAGGGCTGTGTTTCTTCTGTTGTTGCTGAGGTTAATATTAGCCCCCTTGTCTAGCAGCAGGCGCGTGGCAGAAGTCCATCCTTCCCTGGCTGCTATGATCAACGCAGTATCTCCCATGGGGTTCTTCAAGTCGACGTCATATTTCCTGCTAAGCAGCTGCTCGAGGATAGTTACATGCCCATTAGCTGCAGCCCGGTGTAGAGCTGGATTGAATTGTCTGTGCGTCGACTCAGGGGTAGCACCGGCTCGAGCGAGCAGTGTATAGATTGTCTTCCATCCATTGCTGACAGCCATGATAATAGGATTTTGCCCATTTGTGTCTTCATGATTGGGGTTTGCTCCCAGATCCAATAACAGAGCCACTACTGTCTCATGGCCGTGACAGGCCGCGCGATGCAGCGGTGTCTGACCATACTGGTCGGTGTCGGTGATATCCGCTCCGCGATCTAGCAAGAGCCGCACAATCTCAGCGCTTCCGGACTGAGCTGCTGCTTGAAGCGATGTTCCAAACTTTCCGTTTTGGTGGCGTTCTGGTGCTTTGTTTCCCAGCACGGTGACATGGGCCAACCCGGGCAATGCCCATGGCGATGTAGATTGCAACACTTTGGGGTCACCACCTTCTCTCTGGACATTGGCACCAGCCTCCAGCAGCTGTCGGACGACTGCTTCGTGCCCGTGAGCCGCCGCGGCTTGTAGCGCCGTTCCAAACTCACCTGCTTCCTGGTTGACATCCGCACCGTGCCGGAGCAGAGCCCGAATGACCTCTTGCGAGCCGACAAGGGCAGCAGCCTGAAGCGCAGTACCGTAACAACCGGATATTTTACCAACGTCTGCGCCGTGATTAAGTAGTGTGTTAACAATGTTGACACTAGCAGTGGATGCCGCAACTTGGAGTACAGCTGGCATCCTCTTCGTTTTTACCGTAAGTCTGGCGCCATGCTCGAGGAGAAGGTTGACAATTTCTTCATGGCCGTGGATAACTGCACCATATAGGGCCGTCACACTGCACTCCGTGTTGAAATATCTAACAGGGCCAACACCGACTTCGTCGGAAGTTTCCAGATCTCCAGGCCCGTCAGAATCTACCAAATCGTTGATATTGTCGTAATCAGCAGCGTAGGACATCAAAAGCTCATTTTCATGTTCACCCAATGCATTGGGGTTTGCGCCATTGTCAAGCAGTATGCGCACAATATCGACATGTCCATTTAATGACGCGGCCAGTAAATGGGATGCAGCCGGCCTCTTGATCCCGAGTTTCTTCTGCTCCGCTAAAAGAAGTTCCAGCGGCTTTCTATTTCCCAACACGCAAGCTACATTGACTGGCGACCAGGTTATGTGCGTGCCATGCTCGAGCATCAACCGAACAATGCCCTCATAGTTGCCCTGTGCCGCATTACACAATGCGGAATCAGCTTGACGTTCATCGACGCCTTCAGTCATCAGTAGTTGGACGATGTTGATATACCCGAATCTGGCTGCAGATTCTAATGCTTTGCCGCGTAATGACTCGGCAACGTACTCTGGTGAGCCCTTGAGTTTCTCAAGGATAACATGGACTACATTCTCGTGCCCTTGGGCCGCAGCACATTGTAGAGCACTATCAGAGTGGTCTTGACTTTCAGAGCTGCGCTTGTCACAACGGAGCCGTTGGCCTATGGCAGCGACATTATAGCCTCCTCCACCAGCCGGGTCTGCACCCCCTTCAAGCAAAATTCTTGTTAATGATTCATCTCCAGTGAGGGCAGCTAGATGAAGAGCGGCCGCCAGGTCGTCCTCTGAATGTTTGACATTTTCGTTCTTGTCGAGAAGCAATCGTACCAGGTCGAGGTGTTGACCAGCCACCGCAGCCCGAATCGCTGTATCAAAGCCCGGGGACCTGGAGTTGATATCAGCTCCGTGCTCAAGAAGATGTATCACGACGTTGGTATAACCCCCTAGACATGCAACCTGGAGCGCACTTCCAATCTCCGCACCTCTATCAATGAGCAATTGTACCGATTTGAGATGCCCAGCACCTGACGCGGCCTGCAACGCTGTCCCGAATGACCCCCCTTCAATACCTAGATCTGCGCCGCTATCTAACAACAAGGAAATAATCTCGTCGAAGCCATCTCGTGCAGCAGCCTGTAGCGGCGTGCCATACGTACCTGCCACTAAGTTTGGGCTCGCCCCGTTCTTTAGCAGCAAATGTACAAGGTCGCGGTTACCAGAGCGCGCTGCTGCCTGGAGAGGTGTTCCATAAACCCCGGCCTGAACGTTGACTGCAGCCCCTCTTGCAATCAGCAAGTTGGCAATGTCATAATGGGATCGGCGACAGGCCGCAGTCAATGAAGTCCCATAAGTTCCGTTCTGGCTGTTGACATCGGCACCGGCATCCAGAAGTATAGTCACAATGGAACAACTTCCAGACACTACCGCAGCCTGCAAGGAGCTGCCGTACCGGCCGCCTTCGCTATTTATATCCACCCCCCTAGCGGTAAGCAGTTCCGTTACGACGTCCCCATACCCTGCTCGCGATGCTGCGTGAATTGCTGGGCCAAAGCCAGACTTTTCGAGGTTGATGTCCAAGGTCCTATTTAGCACCAACTGCATCGAGGACTCATTCCTAGACTCTGGGGAAACAAAGCGACTGCTACCCTCATTTTCTCTGTCAATGATATACTGTACGGCCTGTCTTACCCCGTCCGCAATGGACCTGCTGGGAGCCGTCTCATAGATCGTGTCGTAATCGCCCCCAGGTGCGTTAACGTCAGCGCCCAGGGCTAAAAGCTCCTTAACCACCTGCAGCTGTCCTCGGAGCGATGCAGCCTGAAGAGCCGTTCCAAACTGCCCGCCTTCGGCCTCCATATCGACGCCATGTCTCATGAGCAATCGAACGATGTTCAGATGGCCGTGGAGGGCAGCTGCTTGGAGCGCCGTTCCGAACTGTCGGCCTTGGACTTTCGCATTAGCTCCTTTATAAAGTAAAAGCTCAACGATGTCAGCGTGGCCAGAAGAGCAAGCACGGGTTAGGGGTGGCTCTCCATATTTATCTTTCGCATCTACATCAGCCCTCCCACTTAGCAGCTCCTTTGCAACCGCTATATGACCATATTGACATGCGAGATGAAGGCCTGTTGCTCCCATTTCATTCTCGGCCCTGAAAAAGGCCGGCTTTGTTTCGCGATAGCGTGTGACAACCCCGATGAACCCAAATGCGCAGGCGGCAAAGAAGGATGTCTCTGGTGCGCTGAGGGCTTGCAGGACCTTGTCCTTAAACGGATCGTTCCACTCCAGAATGTCGCATACAGGCATGAGTTGCTCTAGCCACTGCTTAAACCACGGCCGTATATCGCCACTTGCTAAACATAGGTCCCTTAATGCATTTTCGATCGTGATTGTTGTACGCTCAGGGCCGGCTTTCTCGACGTGGGATACCCAATATAGGATGACATAGCAGTGAAGGGATTCTTGTCGAAACGCCAGGTTTGGAGGGATCGTGACTCCTTGGACAACTTCACGCAGACAAATATCAGCAGCGGTAGCGTTCCTTTTAGATATGCTAAATTCGGCCTTGGTGTCAAAAAAGTCCTTTACTGATGTGTGGATGAATCTGAACGTGTTGAGGCCTTCGTCGACCATGACAAGGTTACTACAGCTGTCCAGGATAATGGCTTCTGTGAGATCTCCGGCACAAAGGTGCTTGGAAAGAGCAGCTCTAAGCTCGCTCCTTCCAAGGGGTGCTGCGACGCACAGCAGCCAGTGGAACATGGTGACTGCTGTTTCTCGCATCTTCGGGCCTCCTTCCGCCAGCTTTTCATAGATAGCAGAGTACAGTCCCGATAGCTTAGTAGGAGCGTCGCGTACTCGCCGCAACACATCCTCTTCAAATGTCGTTTGTTTCGGGTCGTTTAAGAGATCAGCTTGCAGTTTAATCCAGAGAAACCTGCATCAATTAGCCTCCGTATCCATGCAAACCTCGGATTATCTGGGCACGACCGACATTCCCTGTGCGCCACTAATCAGAGCCTTGGTCAACGTTTCCTGGAGATTGTTTGACACAGAGACATTTCTCAACTTCATGCTCTTAACGCATTCGGCTGCCTTTATATTGGCGAACATCCGAATATCGTCGTCATTGCGGCCCGCGTCGATAGTGTAGGAGTTCCTAAAGGCCGCTATACGGGTGGATAGATCCAAAGACGGTCTGCTAGAAATCAGTATCTTGATTACACGTTTGCTATCCGGTTTTAGCAGTGCTTCCACCAGTTGAAAGAGCTCCTTCTGTTGATTTAAAGTGCATTCATCAACAGCGTCTATGAAGACCATCGTGGTCCCTTGGTCTACCAATTGCAGAAGGATATTCCGAGTATCAGGAAACGCGATAACCTCGCTGCCGTAGCCTTGCTGTTGGAGGTCCTGATATTTCCGTACCACCGCTCCTCGAATGGGCTTTCTCGGCCCTGGTCGGGCTAGCTGCTTGATAATATTTCGTGTGAGTGCTTCAGGCCCATCATCCTGATGGTTGGCTATGTTCCGTGAACAGTATATATATGCCAATGGGGCCGCTGGAGATGCTATTTGATTAGCTCGGACGCTGTCGATGATCGAGGACCTGGGCGAAACATGTTTAGGAAGGTAACATAGGAGCGCAGGGTCTACCACAGGGTTCTCACATCAAGGTGCTCTTTCCGGTGCCCGCTTTCGGCAGAGTTAATACGTCTCTTTAGCTAGAATAGCAATAGATGTGCACTTACGCCCGCCCTGGAGGCATAAAATAGACGAATCCGCTGATATCCGCCACTTTTTGTACTGGGGCTGATCGAAAATCCAGAGCCCCGAGCCTTCCAACCGGTCCATGCACAGACTCTGGTGGTGTCTATCGTAGGAAATGGGGGACAGCCACTTGAGGATTTCCATCTCCTCCTGTGCTAAGCAATGTCAGCTATGACTCTAATCTTAATCAAACTGACCCAAATACCTCTTAGATTTGTGACGAGATCAACCATGCCATCCTTCAAGTCTTGTATCGGATCCTGGAAGCCCTGTAGCGCCTTCCTCAGCGCATCCTGGCCACTCTGGATATCCGCAAACCCACTCTGGGTTTTCTTCGCTCCATCCCGTGCATCTATATAAAATCAGTTTTGGAAGGTCAAGAATGGTGCTTCCTCGGCATACTCTCCGCATCAACAAGGCGGCCAATGTCGTCCACTATTACTTGCTGGGCCTGGACCTCCTTCATTAACTCCTCAAGCTGGTCCGAGGTTAGCCAGACACCATCGATAATGCGTCCTATATCCGTCAGCATTCCGCCAGAGTTTGAATCAGTAACATATCACGTTTTTTCGGCCACATACTCGCTGTTCCTATTTCATAATATGTCTTCAACTTCACTATGAATCTCAAAGCACGAGCATATAGTCTGACCATTTCACCCTCCAATGTTCGTTTGATCTGGGAGTCCTGTTGCAAATACAAGCTCTCGAACACGGTATACCGAGGGACGAGCACCATCATCATCTGGACCCCTTCATGGGCGAGCTCAGAATGCTCAAAGTACTTCCCAGCAATCTAAGCCATCCCGCCGTCAGCACAGACCATCAAGCGAAGTAAGTACCGATTTATAGCCTACCTGAAGACTCAACGACACAGCTGCCCACGGGATAGCGAGGTGTTTATCCAATGCCGCGACCGAGTCACCAAGCTTCTTGAACCGTGAAACCTTGTCAACCACCTTGTTGAAGAGAGTGTGCAATTCCGCCTTCGTTCCATCTCGTTTCGTGTAAGTCCACCTTTTCTGCTTACTCTCTTTTTCTTTATTCTTTGCGCTGGCGAGGACATCATCAAGTACGTTCACTTTGCTCACCGCGTGGCCCCATATCAAAGCTTTGTCGTGTTCATCTAGCTCTTTGATCGCCTCTACCCATAGGTCTGTGGCGTCACAGTCGTTATCTAGCAGAAGCTAGACCGTCAGCAGTAAGCCCACAGCCAAAATAATCGGGGCCTAGGTCCTACAAGGCGTTGCCATCTTGGAGCATTAGGATTGGAAAAGGTGATCTTGCCCAAGTATCCCGGACGAGCAGCTGGGCCTCAAGAGTTGGATTAGGCGAACATACCCCCGCTATGAAAAGTAAGCAAGATAGAATTGCGAGTTGCAGGAGAATCCTCCGATTCAACCCCGCGCTGCTGCGGCTGACAAAGAAAGGCAGGGCCTGCCAACGTGGCGCGGGGCTCCTGTCTGCTTCAAGGCACATCCTCGAATAAAATACGGAGTTCTCTGAGTTGTGGGTAGTACTACCCCGTTAGCTGCTGTTAGTTGCTGATTGATGATTCATACATCTGCAGAGGAAGCTGCGAGGTTCAGCTGTGACTCCGTTAGAATCAAACCCTCGAGATCTTAAACCCACATGGTAACAATGTCCGAAACGCCGCAACCTTTCGCATATGCTCCACACTCTCCTCGGAGTAGCTCCCCAGAAGATTCTGCGAGAAATCGGCATATTTCAGGTAAAGAAGCTGGTTATCCATCCCAATCGAGGCTGAATAGCTTTCCAGTTCCGCAATTATCTCATGCATCCGAGCGGAAGCTACAGCGAAATCAGATTGATTGGTGTACATGGTCAAGCCACCTGTCCAGAGAACAGCGTTGTGGCCTTTCAGGGTATTCAGAAACATGTTGCCCCCTATTTTCTTGCTGATCTCGGCAAAGAATGACGGCAGAGGCTGGAAGAAGACGATGCAGTCGGAGCTATCCTTTCCGATGGACTGAACCCATTTTCGCCGCAATTGTGAAAATAAACTACCTCCGCGCAAGAGCCACAGCATTTCTCCTCTTCCTAACACCCACCGACGACATGACCCAAGACGCCACAGAAATCCTCATCACCACCCAGTCGTTCCGCCCCAAATCCTGGGCTCGATCCCAACCATCAAGCGAGTCATGGCTCCTCCTAGGACAAATGATGCAAGCCGCAGCAACAGTCTACTGCATCTCCGTCTTATCCGAGAACCCAGACCTGCTCTTCACTCGCGCTACGTACCGGCAACGCCTATTTCACCTTCTAAAACAGGTGCTGGCAACCTCGTCCTTCGGGGCATCTGTCCTCTGGCCCCTTGTTGTGCTCGGCGTGGACGCTGTCCATGATACCCTTGAAATGCGGGGTTTTGTTAGCGAGTCTCTCGGTCCTCTCAGTTGGTCTGAAGGCACGCATGTTCCGCTTACGGCGAGGGATATGTTAGAGAGGTACTGGGCTTCTGGGAAGACGAGTTGGGATGGGTGCTTTGATCGGCCATATGCGCTGGCTATGCAGTGGACGGTCAATCGGCAGGGGCTGAAGTAGATCAGTATGCTTCGGCGATTGGAGTAGCCTGGCTGTTATTTAGAACCCTCATTGCTAAGCAAATTTCTGCTTCATAGTCGTTAAAATGATGAAGGGAAAAACATACTTCGCTTTCCTATATTGTTGTCACAGCCACGTCCCTCGAAAATCCGGCTGAGAAGGACAAACAATCCCGTCGTTGGTATGAGGCGCTCTACATGCCTGAGTCTTCTAACCACTAAATATTATGCCGGCCATGATATTCTCCCTGCTTAGTTGGGACCGTGGGACCGTTGGGTTCATAACAATATATTTAACCTTTGTATAATCGCTTTCTAACAACCTGCAGCTATAATCCTTATTCCTTTTTTGTAAGGTTTTAAATCATACAGGGCAAAAGATTAAAGTAACTAGGTCAATATCCAGCTTCCTTCTCCCCTTGTGCGACCAGTTTGCTGACTTCGTTTGGTTCGCTCAACTCGCTTCGACCGCTTTGATTGTTCACGGTCTTTTCCTTTCTCTATAAGGGCCCGTTCTTTCTCAGCCCTAATCCGGCGAGGCCGTTAGAACTCCTTTTTTGTTCTCTCCTCATATTGCCTGTTTGCCTCCACGACGGCTAAGTAACTTCCACCACAAGCCTAATTTCTCACCTTCAGCGTCCTCCTGCGCGGCTTGGTGCCGACCTCCTTCTGAGGAGCTTTTTGAATCGCGCTCAATTGCATTCCTCAATATCAAAGCGACTCTATCGCCAATTTGTCCGTCCTGCACGACGGGAGATGGGCTGGAGGAATGAATCCCAGTAGTTTGATCCTCCATCGGAGAAATTCCGAGATTGCAGATCGACCAAAATTATATTCTTTGGGCTCGCGATTACCGGCATCGCCTTGTTCAGACCCAGTCGAATTCGAACCCCTTTCTCCTAGGGCAGTCGGGGACGCGGGTTTCTCGGGTGTGGCCGGTGTATTTGAATCCGCATTCAAGGCATGGCCACCAGGGCTTCTAGTAACTGGTTCTCGACCGGTGGGTGTCCCCAGGTATTGAGGTGGTCGCTCGCAAAGCCTTGGTAGCCGGTGCAGAGCCCACAGCCACGATGGTTGCCCTGGCAGCTATGGATGGTCATGAGAGCTTAGTGAAGCTTCTCTGCAAAGCAGGAGTAGACATCAATCCTGAAGTACGTGTTGCGCGCGATGACTCAAACCCCCGGGAAGCTCAGTGACACGACACGGCCTTATCGACCGCAGTCCCAAATATGGACAAGAGTCCATCGTCCGTCTGTTGTTGGAAGCTGGGCCGAGAGTGAATAACCCCAGACCCACGGACTTTGAAGAATCCCCGCCTTTATCACAAGCTGCGTGCGTACTGGCGACATCTAGTCGACTTCCTTCTGCAGCAAGGGCTAGACATCGAAGCTCAAAACAAAGTAGGGCTGAACTACATTACTCCAAGTCGTCATGAGCGAGAACCAATTTTTTTTTTTTTTTTTTTTTTTTCCAACTTCGACCCCGTTACTGCTCTCATACGCCGCGGGGCGAATCCATGCTTCCAGACGGCCGACGGGGCATGTCCATTAGCCGCAGCGTTACGTTATACTGGCCCAGATAAGTATGAACTGGTCTCTTCCCTCGTTTGAGGGATTGATGAGCGGGACAATATCCCATTTGGTGTGGTCGGGCCCCAGCTCTTGTCTGCTATCTCGTTGATTGAGCTGGACAAAACGAGGAGCCGGATTTCCGAATTACCAGGTTGCTCCGGCAGTGTTACTGGCGGCGACAGTATCCAGCGGAGCATACATACAAATGGAGTATAAGTGTAGCGACCAAATGTAATTAGGAGCACGATGCCAATTATGAAGTGGTAGAATAAGATAACTAACCTAAATAGTCTGCCTTAACTTATCCAACTTGGCAGCAACAATTACGTCCCGATATATATAGAGCCCGACACAACCTGCAAGAAAACACAGCTATAAATAAACTCAATCCAACAACAAGCAAACAACATGACGCAGTCAGAGTCACATGATAAGTACGACAGCTCACCAAGGCTGATCGTGATCGTGATCGTGGTGGTGATCCCAGCTGAAACAATATTCCCACCGCACCCCACCAACCTCAATCTCAGGGTACGCTACGGGTGCAATGTCCCAACCCACATCGCAGCATGACTACTACGCAATCCTCCAAATCCCGCCGACAGCAGACATCAATGCCATAAAGGCAGCATACAGAAAACTAGCGTTGACCAAGCATCCCGATCGAAACAAGAAACCTAATGCGACTGCCGAGTTTCAGCTGGTGAGGCTCGCGTCGTCTTATTCTTTTCTAGATACTGGATAGACATCCCTCTCTTTGTTTCAAGTATTCATTTAACTCAATAGATATCGAAAGCGTACGAGACCCTGGTCGATGATGAAGAGCGCCGGGCGTACGATGCTACCTATGCTTATACGAGGACAAAGCCAGCACCAACGCCAAAGCCTTCTAGTGAAGATGCGAAGCCACCCAGTGAAGAAGCAAAAGGTCGAATAGCAGAGTTATCCACATGGCTTCAGCATCTCGAAGGAAACCGGCGCAACTTACAAACAGCCTTGAACAGTATACGAACGGACACTGTGCGTTTAACTGCGGAGATTAGCGACATACAAGCCGAAAGAGCCCGAATTGAAGGGGAAAAGGCCGCAGAGGAGAGGTGGTTTGTTAGCATTGGCGCGTCGGTCTTGGGACGGAGGGGGGGCCTTGCACGGCGGAGGGGGGAGCGAGAGAGTGCTTTAGTTGAGTTGATTAAGAGACAGGGGTTGAAGGAGAAGGCGATTCAGGATGGACGGGCAGAGGCTGCATCGCTTAGGACGAAGATTGAATCGTCTCAATCCGTCGAGGATAAGGTTAAAGCCCAGATAGAGGAATTGGAGACGGAAGGGCTGGGACGGCTGTTTTTCTGGACGATTCCAAGGGGATATTCAGGAGGCCCTTTCTAGTCTGGATATTACACCACTGCCAACATACGGGGGTCTATATGAGAAGAACAGGAAGGTCATGTTAATTGGAAAACAGGTTTAGCAAGGTCAATCACTTTCAACGCCTTACAAACCCGCGGCTTAACAGCAAGAGTAGCCTCGTCAACTGGCTTCCTAACCTCCTCACTCTCTCCCTCAGGCCGAACATCGGCCGTAGAACAACCCACAAGGACATCAGCCCGTCAAAACGTTCCAAGGCATCAACCACCTCCTTCCAGCGGGACAGAATCCTCGGAGGCGCATATTCACCCCACGGCGGCGACTTCACACACAAATGGCGGATAGACTCAGATAACGGTGGGGCATGTACTTAGGTAGCTCGAGAGCGGTACGCGGATTTGAGAGATAAAAGGCATTGCTTGTATAGAGCATTTCTATAGTTTCCGAATACCTAGAGAAGCCTGAGTTTGGATGCTTAAAATCTATGCGGTGGGTATGTATGTAGGGAATACGCAGGGAGCAAGAGAGGTACTTACATCCTCCTACAGCTCCGCAGAATCCCCATCACTCTAATCTCACGCAGCTCCGCCGGGGTAGGCATAGTCCTAATATTGGAACTCCCCGCACAAGCACAAGGCGAGCACTCGTGACCGCGCTGGTAAATTATCAGCTTTATTATAACCGTCATTTATTCATCACATTGATATTTAGTAGTCTTATGGATAGCCAATAATATGTGATTAAGCTGTTAGTAATCAAAATTCAGCTAACTAACTAATCAGAGAAGAAATAGAGGGTTTACAGCTCCGCGTGGTTTGAAAAAAGGTGTGTTGGTAGAGAATTAATCTGAAATTATTGCTAGCTGGAAAAATATCTTTATTTCCACGTATCTTGCCCGTTACTCTGGGGGGTACCCCCCTGCTCATTTCAATCGCTCCTCAATCGCCTTCGGGGACAGCAGGGGTCTAACCACGTCAAGCTGCATCTCCGAAATAGATAGTAACAAAGATCTGTCTTATATTAAATACTATGCCGTTAGTATAGGAACTAGGCCTAAGAAGGTATAAAAATGGCAATCTGACTGCCAAAATCTTTTGTGACAGTCACAAATGTCAAAAACAATGTTTATGACCGCGCGGTAAATTACCACGCACCACCTGTGAGCCGCAGTATATAATACTGCACTGAAGGGTCGGGAGACGTGAGATACTGCGGTAGGAAGGTGTATGGTATTGTAGTAGAACTAATTGCTGGCTTCCTGAACCTTGAAGCCAGCGGCGCTGTTGGGATGTCGGTGCGTCATGTGACTTCTCGCGATCTAGATGATCACGAGGTGTGCGGGTGCCTGAGGCGCCCGCAGGCCTCTCGCAGTCGACGCTCTATTACAACGTCTTAACACCACCCCTGCTAGCCCATGATATATAATCCGAATCTAGCCTATTTAGGGAAGTTGATCAGTGTGATACTTGCCTAAACAGATCAGCACTTGTAGGATTGGCTGTGCACCTCAAGGTCTGCGACTGGTGGAGGACAGGACTGCATCTACGGTCTCTCTAGTACTGGAATTCGGTGTACCCGCCACCTAACCATAAACGAGTCCATTCTGGCTATATCGCAGTATATAATACTTCCAAATAGCCCTAATGCCTTCCAATACCTGTCACTTCTCTCCCAGACTAAATTCACAGCCCATTATGCGGTATATCAAGTGCGTGGACGCTGGTCAACACGAAACGATCCTGAGCGAGACATTGCTTCTATGGTCAGCCTTTGCAGAAATGCCGGGAATATGGGCTTACTGCTGGTAGTAACATGGTTAAACTGGATCCACCCCGTCTCCAGATCCCCGGCGTCGTCAATAGGCGATGAAAGTATTGATGGGAATGGCTTGTGGTTTATTTGGACGAGTGGAAGCTCTCGGGCAGCTGATGATTCCGATGCGTTTGGTGCTATGAATACCAAAATATTAGCATACATCTCGAGGAGGTGAGGTGGGTGGTTGCACCTGATCTTCGGTGCCTTGATCGCTTGTAGCACTTTAGGATTCCGAACAGCGTGAGCAGAAAAGTGGGAATTGTGATGCACATGGTGATGAATGAGATCACCTCGTCTACAGACCAGGTCATCTTGACTGAGATAGTCTCAGCCGCCAACTTGGTTGGAGCTTCGTGACGTCTTGTGGGGTGAGGGTAACAAAAGACCAGAACGTGTTCGTGAGGTATGACGAGGTTAGGTGTCTAGAAGTAAGACCAACTGAGATGTTGAGGAGATAATTGTAAGTATGCTAAGCGAAGTTCGAGAGATTATAGCAGACACAAGACGTTCCCTGGATGGTGGCGCTAATATAAGTCTACGCATGCCTCGACCGACCTGAGTTTGGCCATAGGGCAACTGTAGCGGCCCGAGCGCTCAAGATTTTCTTTTTCTCCGGTTGATTTGGAAGACGGGGAGATCCGTGGTGCATGGTAAAATGTTGGGCGTCATTCATATGGTTGGAGTCCCGCTTTTGCCCTGATCCTGATAGTGGCTGGACTATGCAGTCATGGATCCCCGGCGTTTCTTGTTCCGCATCTGGTTTACATTAGGCAACAATGAAGAATATCTGTGCGAGAAAATGATGCTGGGACCGTAACCTGGACGAGGCTGAGTTGAGATTCACAATGTCCGGCAATGTGGCGGTGTGCGCACAGCAGATCAGTCTTCATTCCTCGGACTCGGTTCATTGCAAAGTGATAAGCAACACATACGAGGGGAGGGTTTAGGCGACGCCTCACATTGAATGCACAGCGTGACCAGTATGAATAATTGTGGGTTGTTCCTTATCGAATGGCAGAAGTGGAGGCGTGAGGGGCCTGTGCTGTTTCGCCCAAATGTTCCCATAATGTGTGAGAGAACATGTTAGCAACTTACTGGCGAGCCACCGGCGTAAGATTTGCCAGCGGCGGGCGTTTCAGAGTAAGCATGGGTGCGAGAATGAGGCATTCAGTGGTGGTTTACTGGACGCTCTAGATCACCGAAGCGCGCACCTTAGAACGGCAATGTCAGTCTCTTCACAGTGAAGATAGTGGTGGCAACCTCGGTATAGTAGTACGTAGACTCTGAGAACTGCAGGCAACACACAGTCATTAACAATGTTGGAAACTCTGCGAACGACGCTTCGAACGGGTCGAGGCTCACGAACATCCTTCAAGATGCAGGGGTCTGCAAGATGATCATCGTAATTTCTGGCTTCCGGTCCACTGTCCACGTGGGAAGAGTTCTAGATCACGGTTCTAGATCGAGTCTGGCCTTCTGGCCGCCATACCATTTATGCGGCTGGTCATAACAGGCGCATGTTTTCTTTTGCAAGGCACCTCAGTTGCTGACAATAATACTCCGTATTAATGGTCGCGTTGTTCACTCCTCGAGACTCCGTCTAATCCCAAGATGGTTTAGACTGTACGTTCCGACCGAACGTACAGTCTAAACCATCTTGGGATATGGAGGATGCCTACCAGCTACCGGCTCTGAGAATCCCTCGGAACTAGCGGTGGGCGACAGGGAGTAATTACCTGATTGAGATGCGGCGCTGGCTGCTGAGGTCTAGACACAATAGTAATGACTTCCAGATCTTCACGCTCCTTCCTTCCTTGGCGCAGTGGTTGCTATGAGCTTTCCAGGCGTCTCTTCTACGGCCTGTTTAGACAGGCATTCACGGATTGGATATATGCTCTGCTACAATTACACTGCGATTAAAGGCACTACGTTATGGCTTTACCTCTACTAAGTGGCCAGACCAGTATGCGCAAGTACAGACCGTCCGCCGCGGAATGGAGTTTTAAGTATCATATCTCTGGCCGAGCCCGACCAAAACAAAAGCCGAACCGGGGACTTCCTCTCACGTTCTATCAATTGACCTAGTCTAGTATCCATCTCGGGGTTTCGCTCCTTCACCCTGGCCACTCGCCACGCCCAGTTCACGGAGCATGCCGCTGCCCAAGACGCCAACGTCAGTAACGACAGAAACCATATCGAACCCTTGCTGGGCGCGCTTTTGTGCATCTGCACCATCCGTACCTAGGTATAGTTAGCATCCAAGGTCGAACGCAACCTAGTCGCGGTATCATGATGAGTGACAAGAAACCTACAGAAAATCGCAACCTTCTTCCCCGCAGACCTCGCAGCCTTGAAGATCCGCTGAATAGCAGCTTCATGCTCCTCTCCACCGCGCTGGACGCCTATCTGCTTTGCAAGATCGAATGGGCCTAGTGCGCTATTAACCACTACCCGGAATCTTATTCCAACCTAGGTTCTAATCAGCGACTCACCAATCAAGACCCCATCCAACCCCTCCACCGCAGCAATCTTCTCAACACTCTCTAGCCCAGGCTTCGACTCAATCTGCACAAAGACCACGGTGTTCTTATCCGCTCCAGCGTCATATTGCGCGGCTGGCGTATTCGGGAACGCATGAAGCGCAAACATGGGTCCGTACCCGCGCGATCCTTGCGGGGGGTATTTGCAGTATTGAACGACCTTAGCGGCGTCCTCCTATACCATGCATACCATAAACCACAATTAGTGATACTACAATGACGATGACGAAGATAGTAGACTCCACCTATATGGGTGTGTGTGTGGACGAACCTCAGAATGACACATCGGCGTAACAATCCCATGAGCCCCCGCATCAAGAGCCCGCTTGATCAACCACTCCTCACCCCAGGGAACACGAATAAGCGGGCTTGCGCCCTCGGCGGCAACAGCATTCGTCAACTATTCAACCAAAATCCGAGAAATGTAAGCAATCTGATCGGAACTCGGTGCTACATCTGGAAAGACCTCATAATAATCTCTATCCGAAATCAACCCATGCTCGGCGTCAACAAGAACCCAACTGAATCGGTTCGCGTGCTGGACTGTTGAGCGGAGGATGGTCTTTGCGATACCGGCGCCGGGGAGTCTGGATTAGAATCAGCTACCTAATAAACAAACAGCTAGGAAAAAAGGAGGTCGAGTGGGGTGGGATGGGATGGGATGGGATGGGATTGGATTGATTGGACATACGTGAGCCAGAAGCCATATGCTGTTGTTCCCGTTTGGAGCGCGCCCCCGATAGCTGTGTTGAAGGCCATGTTTATAAAAATCAGAAATATGGTAGAAGGGTAAATAGAGAAGCAGTCTTGTGAGATTGAGAATGACAGTCGAAGAAGCTGGAGGCGGGGGGGGGCGGGGGGGTTCACTGGAATGGTGCAGTGGGTGGGATTCCCCGCAGTGCCTCGGTTCTTTCGGGCTTGCTCCGATTCGCGCGCTCGGGGAAATGCACCCCGAGGTCGGAAAAGAACGCGATCTGGGCTTTGGTGGTTGGTGTTCGGAAAAGGATCCGAAGTCAGACGTCGCATAGATAATAGATCGGACTGGAACTACGACTGGCATCTTAGAATGAGAGAGGAGGAAATTTACTATCTTACGTCTCCGTATAAGCAAGTTGCACATCTTGTTCGAGTATGAATTAATCCCAACTAGGGACGAGTATTCGACATATTTACAACCGAATGCCATTAGACTATTCCACAATGCAAACTGCTCGCTGAGCTGGTTCACTTCACTGCTTTGGCGCAATCCCAAACTCCTCGTTCTCCGCAATCGCCGACGGCTAATTAATCGACTTATTCTGCGAGTGCTCCCCAACAACATTCTTCGTCCCGTCAAGGACAACAGTCGAATCAGAAAGCTCACTCAGGGTGAACTCCTCCTTGTCAATATGGCGGAACAGGAAGTAGAAGATAACAGTGAGGATACCGCCGGCGATGGCTGGACCACCGAGATCCCAGGTGAGGTATGGGTCCTTGATGACGGAGGAGCAGGCTAGGCCGATCGCGTAGGCGAAGGCTGTGCTGAGACAGTTGATTGCGGCGACGAGACCACGCATGTTCTTGGGGGCGCGGGAGTAGGCGATGCCGTAGGCGGGGACGTTGACGAAGAGCTCGGAGATACCGCCGATAGCGTAGGGGATTGCGATCCACTAGATTGTTTTTATTTTATTTTTTAGCAAAGGTTGGCAAATGGTTTCTTGGGGAATGTTTGACATACCCAAATTGTAATCGGGGCCACTAGGGAAACTCCATTTTCATCTACGCATGAGTCGGACGAACCGTACTTGCCGCAGGGCCCGAGCTTGTAGGCGTAGTAGTTAAGTACCGAATAGCCCGCGCCGCCGATGGAGGACAGAGCCAGGCCGGTGGTCATACGGGCAACGGGGCCGTAGTTGAGGTGGAACCGACGGAGGGTCGGGTAGAGGATGTAATTGAGAATTGGGGCAAAGACAATGATGGTAAGGGGGTTGAAGTTGGAGATGAGATCGTTGGGCACACCGTCTGTCTTTAACATGGTAGACAGGAAGCTTGCGGCGTTACCTAATCCGTTGTCGTTGATGTACTGGATGGGGAAGAAACAGAAGATCCCTGTCGCCTGGAAGGTGCGGCGGACATCCTCGACGAATTGATCGTTCCAGCGGGTTTGGATGCTCTGGCCCCTGGCTGCAATCACGGACGGCTTGGCCGGCTCCCAGAAGCCATGACGGCCAATGCGGAAGATCCCTCCTCCGCTGAGGCAGATGCGCAGGACGCGACAGACGTTGGGCAGGTCACTGCCACCGGCAGGGTACAGAACAATGCGATTACGAAGCCAGAACTGGTCCAGTTAGTATAGGCAATGGTGGTTGGTGATTCGGTGAATGATGAATGAATACATACCAGGATGGCCGGAAGCGGGATGTACAATAGCAGCGGCAGGAGGAACGCCAGCCACCATCCGACGTACTTCTCTGAGTAGGAGGTGGCGACCTGCATGAAGCCACCGATGTTGATGAGCAGATAGAACCAGAGCATAGCACGCTCTGTGGTAGCCTCGGGGTCCACAATGACCTTCTCGCCACTCGGCAGCACCGTGGTCTTTGCCGTGGTTCTGGGCATCTGGTCGAGCAGGAGAGGGGAAACGTTGGGTTTGAACATAGCTGCCAGTCGTTAATACTTCAGAGCGGACCCATTTAGGAGAGAGAAGTTGACTGACAGGCACCGACGGACAGAAGGTACAGAGAGATAAAGTATGGCGCCTTCGCACCACCACTAGCAAGCAGGGTTGGTGCGCCCGACCCGACCATCAGGATGTGAGCAACCCCGAAGACCAGGACACCGTAGCAGATCATCCTGAAGCGGCCTGTGTGTGTATCGGAGAGGTAACCAAAGATCATGGGCAGAGCGTAGGCCAGCATGCTGAACGACTGGTTGACGGCGTTTGCCTTGACCGTGCCCATGCCCAAGGCACCGGGAGTCTGCTGGGTGCCCCGAGGGGGAGCACCGTATCCATTGCCACCAGCCGGCAGCGGGCGATTGACATAATTGGAGATGAGACCAGACACTCCCAAGTAGGAGGCTCGCTCGGAGAACTCGGCGACGCAAATGAGATAGGCGACTACGGGGAGGTTGCCTGGCACGCGACGCAGCGTGGCCAACTCCTCGTCGGTGGGCTCGTCATCGAAGTCGCTCTCTGAGGGAACAACGGCCTCTACCGCGGGCAGGGCGTGTTTCTCACTGGGCTCAGAAGAGGGTGACAGGGAAAGCGAAGCCATTGTGGCGGCTTCTCGGGACACGCAGCCTGGGGAAGACAAGACAGATGAAGACGCGGGACTGACGAGGATAGACAAGATGGGAACAGATCATCGGACTTGCCGGGTGGTTAAATAGGCCCCTGACCCTGGCGACCTGAGTCGGATCTCGTCACCTTCATGGCCTGCGCGAGATGTAACCCTGCCCTGTAGCGTGTTATCGAGCGCATCCAGAACGTCCAATTACTGCGCTAGAAGCGAGACAGACGGGCGACAGGCGCGAGACACAGCGACACAAAGTGAGCAAGATAAGGGGCCAGCCTATCACGCCATTGGGGCGGCGAATTGATAACGCCATTGTTGCCATTGAAGCACTCTAAGCGCACTACTAACTAACTAAGCACAGGCTAAGCTCTCAAGCCCACCGCTAGCGCTATCTTGCATTGTCATTCGGGGGCTGGAAGACGCTGGTGGCGTTCCAGTCCTCCGATCTCTCCCCGGTCGCTGTCATTGATATCGGTCACTACAATTGTCCAACCGGAAACAGTCAACACCAACACCATACAGCCTCGCTCTCTGCAGATGGCTGCGTTAATATTGCCCCAGCGGTGAGCGGGGTTTGAGGTATATTATCCCACCCTCCAGCGCAACATCGACTCGCTCATATCACATCATGGATGCTTTATGCACTGATGGTTCTAACCCTTCGCATGCCATGCCAAGCCACAATTAATCTACAAGCATCCAACCGAATGCTTGGATGAGCCACTGCCAAGCAGCGATTCGACACTGTCCATGTGAAATATACATGTGTCCTGGTCTTAATGACGCTTCCCCTCACATCTGGAGTTTGCCTTTGCCCCTAAAATGCCCCAAATGCCCCAAATGCCCCAAATCTGGATTGTCGTTACATCGCCTCCTCTAGACCTAAACACAATGTCACTCACCTATCTTACCCTCCTGGCCTGCGTTATCTCCGTGTTCTTCGGCAACGGAGAGCCGCTGCCCCTGGACGCATCAATTGTCCACAATGTACGCCTCCCATACCCCTATATCACTTCCCTGTCTCCACAACACTAATCTCCAACCAGGACGCAACCACCACAACCTACTCCCTCAACTGTCCTTCCAACTCCCCCTACCTCCCATGCAAGGACTACTTGGAAATGGGTGTAACCTATATCACCAGCGACAGCGCGACGATGGTAAAGAGCGCAAGAGGATCATATTAGTATGCGTGCACCTACCTCTTCCGTTTGATGGAAGCTGGAAACACTGATGATCCGTCTAGCACAGGCAGAATCGAATGCTCCTTCGATCAGACCATCAGCGCAGTATGTAGCAGGGCAAAAGTCGGACCCGGCAGTGATGCCTTCCAAGACATCGAGATGGCGAAGGAGTATCAGGACCTGTCGTTCTTGCAGGTGACTGTTACTGCTGGGTCGATTACTGGTGTGGAGGCTGTGGCGGAGACTACGGCTTCGTTGACGGTTTCAGAGGATTCTGGACCTGAGCCTACCTATGCGGGAGACATTGAACCTGGCGAGCAGGCCCGACTGGGGGGGTGATGGGGGTTACTGGTGCGAGTGAAATAGCCTTTGGTGGTATCAATCGTCGCTTCCCCAACTATCCCAGCAATACACAACCGACCCATCAACATCCCAGCCACACCGGCAAAAGCCACCCCTACAGGAGGAGTAAGTACCTCGAGCGACTCCCGTAGTGGGCGTCGGACCAGGTCCACCCGTCTCAGCATCCCCCCCGTAGAGGTACTAGCCGTCCGTTCCACGATCAGAACCACCCGTCGTAGACGGTGCAGCAGATTGCCCATCAGTAAGTGACCCCGCCGTGACAGTGACAGGCGAAAACGACACATCCACAAAAGTATCAGGACAAGTAGCACCCGCAGTCCCATCGCTCGACCAGCTGCAAAGTACAATTCCGGTGCTGTCGAGCGAGCATTCGATGGCTGCTGTACTAAATATGACACTCCAACCACTAGTTACATCCAAGTGTGTGATATCGGGTACTAGTATGGACTACCTACGTAGACCAAAAGCATTTTGCCCCGGTGAAGGGCCCTTGTGGGCAGGTTAGGAGGTAGGTTGTTGCTGTGGCGTCCTAGCGATGGTATTAGTGTGTATTGGTTGTTTGGTTGTGCTCTAAGGGCGCCCACGTTGCCGGCAATTGATGCTGAGAGAGAGAGAGAGAGAGAGAGAGCTGCGAGCCTGCCTGCGGGCCTACCTGCGGGAGGTATATGGAGGTAACACTATCCTGGGTGTGGGCGTGGTAGGCCAAAGCCGGGAGGATGAAGCGTTGGGGGACCATTCTCGTTGAGGTTGGCAGGGAAGACGCGAGACGTGGAGAATACGGAGCAGCAGAAAGAAGAAGGGGCCCAGACTGGATATAAGATCGAAATTTGATTCAGAAGAGTCATTTAAAAACTAAGAACGAAGCGCGAATCCAGTGCATTGAAGACGAGGTGAGCTGTGTGCGGCGCAGCTCGGCTGCATGGATGGTGGGATACTAGATTTATGGATACGGTTAAATGGGTGAAGGGCGAGCGGTAATAGTATATGGCAATGGAACCAGGTAAAGTACAATGGGGTTTACAATTGGTAGTGATGCAGAGCATTGGAAATAGTACAACTGAGGCTTCGTTCTTGGAACCGCCAGGGAGCCAAGGCAAGCCGAGGTAATAAACTTAGGAAGCATTGGTGCTTTCCCCCTGTTTGTGCCAGCACATACCAGATATCCCTGCCTGTCTAGACCATTTTAAGTAATAATCCGTCTTATCTCGGCTCTGCATCGTTCCTACCGATCAAAAAACTACGGCCGCCAAGGCTGTTGCCTGTCTCGTTCTAGTAGGTGAGCAGTGCCGCCCTGAAGTCGCGCGACCTGGGTTTCAACTGGATGCCAAACCGAGGGTGTTAATTGGTAGACTGATTTAATAATTATAATTGGCTATCCTGCCAAGCCTGGCTTTCTCGTCGCTGTTTTAACAGTAACTGCAGTTATGGCTTGACTGGCTGCGCTCTTCGCCAAGCCACTACATACACGTGATTCTAGTTCCTGTTTCCCTCAACACTGGCACGGTTGGTATACTAAGTAGTTTAACGCGTTGATTATCAAGTTGGTGGGGAGGACATAAACTGACTGATTCCTTGCTTTCGTGCCGGCGCCCCAGGATTTAAATCAGAGTCTATTAAGTCTCTTCTTCCAGCAGGGTTAACTGTTTCTAATGGCAAACAGCCTGCCTAAGACTGAGTGGGGATTCGACAACCCTTAGATGTCAAAGAATCTAGAGGTAATAATAGTAGATACGCAGAGCTTGCATATTCAGAACTTGTAACCTGGGAGCCTGTATATCCGGAGTTTAGAGGTGCCTATTGTAGTTCTTCCTCGGGAACCTGGGCGTGCTTGTGGTTAAAACTAGTCTTCCATATATAGGCCACCGCTCTTCCCCTAATATATTGGTCTTATTTGTTGGGTACTGTGCTCTCTAATCTAGATTGGTAAAGCATGGGCCATCTCTCTGAAGTCTGTTATATGGCCTACTTTACTGTTCTTGATACTTGGCTGCCCTTGTGGCGTGAATGTGAAGCTTACTTGAGAATCAAGTGGTTAAGGAATGCCTTTCTTAGATTTTGGAAGAGAGGAGCCTTATTCAAGAAAAGGATGCTGTTTGGAATATTGATTGGTTTGCCCCCTAGATTAGTCCACTTGGGCAGGCTTGCATCATTAAGTATTCGCCATAAGATGACTGGTTGCATGGGGCATCTTAAGAGCAGGAAGGAAGGTCCTAGGATCTACTCTGAGCCTAATGTATGCTAGAAACAGTTTGGGTATAAAGCCATGGCTAGGTCGCAGAAAGTAGCATGCCACTGTGTTCGAAGTCTTCCACGCAGAAACTTAAGGAGGAGCTGCAAAGTTATTTGCCTAAGGAAAGATATAAATACCCTCTCTTTGCTGCTTTAGCAAAGGGTAGTAAATATACTGTTACTGCTCTTTTGAACTTACCTTTGTATATATATAAAGGGGTGGCTATTACAGAGGGTCTGAAGAGTAGAAAAGACTTGAAGGGATATAACTATCAAACCCCGCTGTCTTGACCTGCTTATGAAGGCCGCAATATTATTATCCAGCTCATCCTCCAGAACGGGACAGACATTAACAAGGATAGAGGGGGGCTAACACTGCTTTCACGGGCCTTGAGGAATGGCCACGACGCAGTGGCGAGGCTTCTTATCAAAAAAGATGCTGAGATTAATGCCAGTAAAAAAAGATGGATACCCGCTGCTGTCATGGGCTTTACCGAAAGGCTGCGAGGCAGTAGCAAGGCTTCTTATTGAAAACGGCGCTAGGGTCAATGCCAGTGACAAAGGCGGATACACACCGCTGTTATGGGCCTTGATGAACAGCCATGAGGCAAAAGTAAGGCTTCATATTGAAAATGGAGCTAAAGTCAATACTAGTAATAAAGATAAACATACTCTACTTTCACGAGCCTTGAGTAATGAATACCGTCCATTGAGAAAGAAGCCCATACCAATACCAGCACTGAGTAACCATTATAGATGAACTCCGCCTATGCACGCCTGAAAGGGTCGTCATCAGACTGTAGCAGGACACCTTATCAGTGGTCGCAATGCCAACACATTCGCGTTATCTTAGATTCGCCCTGCATATATGGACTGCCTATCTACTCGTTATCGCGCGACAGCGTTGACAACGGCCGTGTTGGTTATCTATCCTATACGAGCTGATAACAGTCAGGGAGTATCCAGGATTTATATCAACACAACCCCCCGCCTCTCCAGTCCCCTCGCTTGTAGAACTAGGATACCTCCAAAATGGCCCTCCACACCCTCGACACCGTCATCCTAAACGGCACCGTCGTAACAGCCTCCGACACCGGTCGCTACGACATCGGGATCAAAGATGGGAAGATCTCCATCCTCGCTCCAGCCCTCTCGCTATCGAATACAACCGCTCCAAAGGTCATCGACGCGCAGGGCGGCTATGTCACGCCCGGGGGAATCGACGCACACGTGCACCTTGCTGAACCGCAACTTTTTGGGAAGGGGAGGGCCGCGGACGATTATACTACTGGTACCCCTCCCTCCTAGAAATACATACCTAGTTGGTAGGATTGGAAGAGGAGCCAAAAAAAAAAAAAAAAAAAAAAAAAAAACCTAACGGAATCAACGGTTAGGAACCCGCTCCGCAATCGCCGGGGGAACAACGACGATAATCGCCTTCGCACCACAAGACAAATCCAGCCCGTCACTGCTGACAGCGCTAGAAGAAACCGCACAGAAAGCTGCAGGGGTCTCGTACTGCGACTACTCATTCCACATGCTCCTCTCGAACCCAACTGAAGGAGCATTAGCTGAATTCCCCCTTCTCAGGGAAAAGGGGATCTCCAGTGTGAAGATCTACATGACATACGAACTCCTCCAGCTACGCGATAACCAGATCCTCGATGTCCTTTTGCATGCGCGGGAACACGGAGTGACGACGATGATCCACGCCGAGAACGGCGACATGCTTTCGTGGATGACAGCACAGCTCGAGAAGCGGAATCTGCTGGAGCCGAGATATCACGCGACGAGCCGGCCGCAGATTCTCGAGGGCGAGGCGACTGGACGAGCGATTGCGTTGTCGAGACTCCTGCAGACGCCGATTGTGATTGTGCATGTGTCCAGTCCGTTGGCAGCGGGTGTGATTCGGGACGCGCAGACGGCGGGATTGCCTATCTATGCGGAGACGTGTCCGCAGTATCTGTTGCTGACGCGGGCCGAGCTGGAGAAGCCTGGGTTTGAGGGGGCCAAATGCGTGTGTTCGCCGCCGCCGAGGGATGGGGTTGAGGATCTAGAGGGGATCTGGAGGGGGTTGCAGAATGGGACGTTTACGATTCTGAGCTCGGATCATTGTCCGTTTGTGTTTGATGATGCGGTGAATGGGAAGAAGGCTGCGATTGAGGAGGGGGCGCCGCTCGGGAGGTTCAAGTATATCCCGAATGGGTGTCCTGGGGTAGAGACTCGGCTGCCGCTGCTGTTGAGTGCGGGACGGTTACCGATGCAGAAGTTCGTCGAGGTGACGAGTGTGAATCCGGCCAAGTTGTATGGCATGTATCCGACCAAGGGGGCGCTGATGCCGGGGCTTTCGGATGCGGATTTGGTGGTTTGGTATCCTGGGGGGATGGAGCCGGTTGCGTTGCGGAATGAGATGCTGCATCATAATGTGGACTATACGCCGTTTGAGGGCCAGATGGTGTCGCAGTGGCCGCGGTATACGTTGTTGAGGGGGGAGGTGGTCTGGGATAGGGAGAATGGGGGCGTTGTTGGGACAAAGGGGTATGGGCGGTTTGTGAGCAGGGCTCGCAGTGAATGGTGTCAGGAGATGCCTGCTGCATGGGATCCAGAGGTGTTTTGATACTGGAAAGTACCAGCATGACTCCTGGTATGCAAATTACAGCTGTTGTTTCGGAGATGACGGGCAAATCGCGTTGTGTCTGTTGAACGGGCATATTGTTATTTTCCTCCAGCAAGCTACATATGCAGTCCAAGGGGAGTCAGTAGATCATCGGAGAATCCCCTTTGCACCCCCCTGCCCTGCACCCCCCTGCACCCCCCTGCCCTGCCCTGCCCTGCCCTGCCCTGCCCTGCCCTGCCCTGCCCTGCCCTGCCCTGCTCTGCCCTGCCCTGCCCTGCTCTGCCCTGCTACTCTTTGCCAAAACTCCATAGCTGTACCACCCCGTGTGAGAGTCCAACACTGCTGCTTCCAAAGCCCTAAATGGGTGCGACGCCTCGGTAAGGCGCCCGGATATCGGAAAACGCATGGCACAGATATATCGGCTAAACACTCAAGCGGTGGAGATTGATTTGATTTGATTTGGAAGCAAATTATCGAACCGTGTGGAGTCTACAGGAGTCAACGACGCCAACAACTTTGCCAACATGAGTCATGCCACGAATCATGACATAGGTAGTTACTGCTCTCTACTGCCTCTCAACCACTCCTCAAACGACCGCGTCTGCACCCTCCCATGTAGCTGGCTAGCATCAATATACCCCTCAACCCCGGCCATATACCCAAACTCGTCGATGGCCACCGGAGCCTCCAATATCTCCATAGGCACCCCAGACTGGCGATGGAGATCCCCCGCGGAAACACTCTCCAGCTCCGCCTTCTCCCCTGTCACCTTGTTCCAAATCCCCACCACCTCATCCATCGACAGGAAACTGTCCCTATCATACGCGAGCAGCTTCGTCCCCGCCGGTTCCGCAACGACCAACTCCCTCACAAACTGGCCCGCCGAGCCCGCCGCATCAATAATCGGCAGCTTCGAGGGCCCCCTCATCGGCACGGTAAATTTATACACGCCGCTACCATCCGGATCGAGTCTCGGCGAGAACAGCGGATTCGTCGCATACGCCCCGAGGTAGATCAGCGATGTCTTCTCTGCCAAGTCCCTCTGCTCGGCGTTAATGTACTCCACAACCGCAGCTTTCGATTCAAAATGCAACGCCTGGGCATATTTCCCACTCGAAGCCTTCCGGAACGACGTCAAAGCGCTGTACACGAACCGTTCTAGCGTGGGGATTCGCGACGCTGCGACCGCAGCGTTCTTACCGAACTCGACCTCCTGGTTGTAAGCGTGGAGTGCATTGCCCTGGCTAGCTGTGTAGGCGGCCCAGAAGTCGGTGTTGACGAAGACGGCGTGGGCGTCGGTGAATGCGGCCGCGAGGGAGGCAATGTCGGAGAGGTCTCCGGCGACGATCTCGCAGCCTAAGGAGGCTAGCCGTTGGGCTGGGGCTGCGGATGGGGCGCGGGTGATTGCGCGGACGGACCAGCCGGGGAGGGACAGGAAGGCGGCTGCAACGGAGGAGCCTTGGCTTCCTGTGGCGCCGATGATGGCGATTGTTTTGGGCATGGCGAGTGGAATGGTTGTTTACTAGAGTGATAGATGGCAGGGGTGGGATAATGTTAGTGTATTTATATCAGTCAGTATATTATTGTATACGCCCTATCTCCGTCTGACGGTACTCTATACCGGAAATAGTGAGATGACAGCGGGAATAAGACTGTCAGGAACTGACCTGCTCCGTCCTAATAGTATACTATCCGCTAAAAGGTACCAAGAGATTAGGTAAGAGTATACACAGTAGTTACTACAGTGGCATGACAAAAGGATTCGCCAATATGAGTGGGGATTTTCGAATATGTATAACTACGGTGTAGTTACAGTAACTAACTATAACTAACTACCCCAAGTAGGCACTCTGCTGAGGACCATGCCATGACGACGTGCTCTGGCTTACGGAATGGCAGTCCCTGATTGGCCACACCAACATAAGCCATTTGCAAAACGGGGCTGACAGCTCGGCGTTGGTACAGAATACTCGGGTATCTTTGGTTACTGGGTGCTGTGGGATTAGTGGCAATACCATGGTGACGCCAAGCTGCATCCCCTGCAAAACGGGGGCGCAGTTGCCAATCGCAGTATTACAGATCACAGATCAAATTTGCAATTCCTGCCATTCAGCGCCTGGCCCACCGGCAATACCAAAGATCCTAGACTGACAAATTCAAAGTAACTTCACGGACTCGCCCCAGGGGCGGGGGGGGGGGGGGGGGGGGGGGGGTTCGCAATATGACACACGAACGAAGAAAGGGGGGGGCGGGGGGGCGGGGGGGGGGGGGGGGGTGGGGGGGGGGGGGGTGTGGGTGTTGGGGGGGGGGGGGGGGGGTGGTGGGGGGGGGGGGGGGGGGGGGGGGGGGGGGGGGGGGGGGGGGGGGGGGGGGGGGGGGGGGGGGGGGGGGGGGGG